>NAGG01000128.1:0-34643 GCA_003031705.1 Calonectria naviculata | reverse complement strand
TGTTAGAGCGGTGCAAATACCACCCGTTTGACAGGCTGTGGAGGGCCGATGGTGATACGATGTGAGAACTGCTGCAACAGCACAGGCAGATTCAGAGCAGCACGCCAGGCAGCCTCTCCATATCTTCACTACTGCTCACACAGCTCCGTAACTTTTCCTCCTGTCCAATGCCTTCCCCGTGGTACGTTTCTGGCCAGATTTTGGCTGGAGCAGGCGGGTTCCTTGCGTTGGCACCTTGCCCTTCTGGGCGATGCACGGGCCAGGTCAAGTAAACAAGCGAAAGTGCGCCCCTCCCTCGTCGCCTCTTCCCTTGCTGGCGGTGCTGGTGGTGGCCTGCCAGGCCCTGGCTTGCTGGCTCCCCCCCGGTGGCGGTGAACAATTTCACGTCCCGCTCCAACAAAAATCAACACTCCCCTTGGCCGTGTCCGACCACCTTTCAACCCACCCACTCCAGTCTTGAAAGCTAGCTCAGCTCTCGACATTCTTCTTCCTCCACATCCTTCTTTCCTCCATCACACCCACACCACCTCCATACCCCATCACCACAGCCATCATGCGTGAGATTGTAAGTTTTCCTGCCCTCGCACAGCATCAAGCTCAGAGCTCGTGAGACGCGTGCCTTTGTTGCTGCCCCTGATTCTACCCCGCCGACCCGAATTCTGCCGCCTCGACAACAACAAAGCCCGACAGCCTCGAGCGTGATGTGACATAGGGGAACAAGTTTGCTGACCATGCGCTTTCTCAATTCTAGGTTCACCTCCAGACCGGTCAGTGCGTAAGTATTTAATCCGACTCCAGAATTCGTTGTGATGAGATTTGCTGACCTTGGTGGACAGGGTAACCAAATTGGTGCTGCTTTCTGGCAGACCATCTCTGGCGAGCACGGCCTCGACAGCAATGGTGTCTACAACGGCACTTCTGAGCTCCAGCTCGAGCGCATGAACGTCTACTTCAACGAGGTAGGTAGTGGGCTAGCATACCCATTTGTCAAGAAACATTGAACAAACTGACAGACCGCAACCGCACAGGCTTCCGGCAACAAGTATGTCCCTCGCGCTGTCCTCGTCGATCTTGAGCCCGGTACCATGGACGCCGTCCGTGCCGGTCCTTTCGGTCAGCTCTTCCGCCCCGACAACTTCGTTTTCGGTCAGTCCGGTGCTGGCAACAACTGGGCCAAGGGTCACTACACTGAGGGTGCCGAGCTTGTCGACAACGTCCTCGATGTCGTCCGTCGTGAGGCTGAGGGCTGTGACTGCCTCCAGGGTTTCCAGATCACCCACTCTCTCGGTGGTGGTACCGGTGCCGGTATGGGTACTCTGCTCATCTCCAAGATCCGTGAGGAGTTCCCCGACCGAATGATGGCTACCTTCTCCGTCGTTCCCTCCCCCAAGGTCTCCGACACCGTCGTTGAGCCCTACAACGCCACCCTCTCCGTCCACCAGCTCGTCGAGAACTCCGACGAGACCTTCTGTATCGACAACGAGGCCCTCTACGACATCTGCATGCGCACCCTGAAGCTGTCCAACCCCTCGTACGGTGACCTCAACTACCTGGTCTCCGCCGTCATGTCCGGTGTCACCACCTGCCTGCGATTCCCCGGTCAGCTGAACTCTGACCTCCGCAAGCTGGCCGTCAACATGGTTCCCTTCCCCCGTCTCCACTTCTTCATGGTCGGCTTTGCTCCCCTGACCAGCCGTGGCGCTCACTCCTTCCGTGCCGTCAGCGTTCCCGAGCTCACCCAGCAGATGTTCGACCCCAAGAACATGATGGCTGCTTCTGATTTCCGCAACGGTCGCTACCTGACCTGCTCTGCCATCTTCCGTGGTAAGGTTGCCATGAAGGAGGTTGAGGACCAGATGCGCAACGTCCAGAACAAGAACTCCACCTACTTCGTTGAGTGGATTCCCAACAACATCCAGACCGCTCTGTGCGCCATTCCTCCTCGTGGCCTCAAGATGTCTTCCACCTTCATTGGTAACTCCACCTCCATCCAGGAGCTCTTCAAGCGTGTTGGTGAGCAGTTCACTGCCATGTTCCGACGCAAGGCTTTCTTGCATTGGTACACTGGTGAGGGTATGGACGAGATGGAGTTCACTGAGGCTGAGTCCAACATGAACGATCTTGTCTCTGAGTACCAGCAGTACCAGGAAGCTGGTATTGACGAGGATGAGGAGTACGAGGAGGAGGAGCCTCTCGAGCACGAGGAATAAGCTTGTGTCTAGCGCACCTATTCTACGGCTTGGCTTGTCTTGGTGATGGGAAAAGTCGGCCTGATTAAGTTCTATTCGGCATTGTAATTGATGAAAGGGGTTTAGATATCCTTGACAGTGGCCGTACAATTCAAATAGCAATTGTACGAGACCCAATTGATTAAAAGAAGTACGGAATTGTACCAATCCAAATGCTCCACTGCTGTTCCCGTGAATGCTCTCTGCTGTAAACCCTGTAAAGATGGCCTAGATGTTCCTTGTTGATATGGTTCGACTTGTACTTGCGGTAGGCTCTTCTAAACTCGACACGTGATATGATGACTAAGCACCGAAAAGTTGCGAGCTTGAAGCTGCATTTTGACCTACCGCCTATGACCGACACCTACCTTCGGACCCTCGTGCCAACTCCAGGGTCGAATCAATGGCTGGCATGTTTGCTCCCAGCCGAGGGAAGGCCTTTGGCCATGCCATTTCTGCCTCGTCAACCCCGGTGACGATCCCCCGATTCCTCGTGCCAGCATGGCAAACTGCGACATCACGCGCCACCTCGGCGGCGCTCTTCTCGACGACCTCGAAACGACCCTCGAAGCTGGGCCGGACCCCCATCTCGGTGCCTCCTGGAGTGGAGCTCTTTGTCGGTGAACCAAAGGCCAAGAAGGATATGACATCGTACAAGAAAATCTACAAGAAGACGATTACGGTCAAGGGACCTCTGGGTGCGTTTTTTGCATTGGCTGAGAATGGGCCGATATGTGGAGCGGGACAAGGCATTGATGATTTTTTTTACTGACTGGGGATTTAGGATCGTTGGATCTGGAAGTTCCCGAGTTTGTCAATGTTGCGCACGACGAGGAGAACCGCATGGCCGTCCTGAGCGTCCAGGATTCGGACGTCAAGGAGCAGAAGGAGATGTGGGGTGAGTTTTTGGAACCCCCTCTGTTTAGATTTCACTGGATCTACGTTATCTAACACTTGGGTTTTTTTTTTTTCCTGCTGCAGGCACTTCATGGGCATATCTCAAGAACTACATCATGGGTGTTTCGGAGGGTCACACGGCGATCCTGCGTCTCGTTGGTGTTGGTTACAGAGCCAGCGTCGAGGAGCGCGGTGGCAAGGAGGAGTTCCCCGGCCAGCGCTTTCTGTGCCTCAAGCTCGGATTCACGCACCCCGTCGAGGAGGGCATCCCCAGGGGCGTCACCGTCACGACGCCCTCGCCCACTCGTATCCTGATCGAGGGAATCGACCGCGAGACCATCATGTCCTTCGCCGGCCGTGTGCGCAAGTGGCGCCCCCCGGAGCCCTACAAGGGCAAGGGTGTCTTCATTAACGACCAGACGATTAAACTGAAGCAGAAGAAGATCAAATAAACGGGAAGATTCTTGTACGAGGTATTTTGGTGGGCATGGGCCCTTGGCCAATTGGCATCGGCGAGCGGTTGGACCGATTGCCGACTTGGCGGGACGCTTTTTGCGTGTGTATTCTAGTCTCGTGTACAGACGTGTACTATCTGTCATGGCATATATAAAAAACACTTTGGGTTTCTCGCTCTTCATAGAACGCCCTTGCCCCCTTCTTTCGCCTCTTTCTTTTTTTTCACCCAGTTCCCTTATTCCCCTCTCATTTTACGAGGTATATATCCTAATCCTTCGATTTTTATTTAAGCCTGCTTAGCGTTGAGCACCTCCTGAACTGCTGCCAGGACCTTGCCGTGAACGGCGGCAGGGGCAGCGATAACGCCCTTGTTATTGGCGAGGGTTCGGCCAACGCTGAAATCGAGACGCTTGCCGTGAATGTCAGTGACCTGGCCACCGGCCTCACGAACGATGAGGTCGCCGGCGGCGTGGTCCCAGATCTTCTCCTGGTAGGTGGCCTTGACGGGCAGACGGAGGTAGATGTCACCAGCGCCACGGGCAATGGAGCCGTACTTGGCCTGGCTGTCCATGCGGACGCTGGGCTCGGTGATGCCAAGCTTCTGGGAGATGAGGGCCTGGTCGTCGTGGGCCGAGTGGCCAGCTTCAACACTCTCGCAGAAGGTGGCGCGGGAAAGGTCGAGGGAGCGCATGGAGATGGACTTCTCGGCGGCGAGGGCACCGCTGGTCAGGGGTCGGCTGGTGGCGCCATGGCCCTGGACGGCAGAGAAGACGACACCACGGCCCTCGTCGGTGGCATTGGAGCCAATGTCGGTCGTCAGACGGGCAGTGTCGTCGATGGGAAGGTTGGGGCAGCCCAGAACGCCGACCTTGACGTCGCCGTCAACCATGAGGCCAAGGCACACGGCGTACTGGCCGCCGCGAAGGAAACCCTTGGTGCCGTCAATGGGGTCAATGGTCCAGATGCGGCCAGTGGCACCGCCGGGGCTGTTGCCACGGTCAATGAGCTCCAGCATGGAGTCAACGTCGCTGATGGGGCCGCCGAGGAGGTCCTCAGAAGCGGCGTCGTCGAGCTTGGTGGAGCTGACGAGCTCCCAGATGGTCTGCTTCAGCTGAGCATTCTCGCGCAGCTCAGCAGCCTCCTCCTCGGCGACAATGGCGTCGTTGGGGAAGTGCTTCTGGAGGGCAGCGATGATGAGGGCCTGGGCGCCAAAGTCGCCAATGGTGACGGGGCTCTTGTCGTTCTTGTCGACGGTGCCCTTGGCCTTCTCGTGGAAGACGCGCTTGGTCAGGATGGTGGCCCGCTGGACGGCCAGCTGGGCAATCTGGAGCTCGGAGGCGTAGGCGGGGGCGGCCATTGTGGACGAGGTTCGCTGGAGGAGGGCTGAGGGAGCTTGAGAGGCGACGAGCAGGTGGGTGGAGAGCTGGCGGAGGCGGGGGAGGAAGGACGGCGAGAGGAAGAGAGCCAGGATGAGGAGCAGCAGAGACGACAGGAGGAGGAGGCGTGGGTTGTATAACAAGGGCATCAAATCAAGTGACGACGCAGGTGCAACGGCGTGAGACGGATGCTGGACGCAGCGGGTCGTCGGGCGGGTCGTCGCAGTCGTGTGGAAGAGCTCGAGCGTATGCGTGGTGTGTGTGTGGGGAGTGTGTATGAGGACTGGCGAGACGAGGTGAGGAGAGTGGAGGGGCGGGGATGACGTGGAAGAACGCGCGGGATGATACGCGGGATAGGAGTCTTAATGTGTGTAATAAATAGCAGGGTCTGTAATAACGCAATTGAGGCTCGCAATTGTTCAATATCTATCCGGCCGAGGGTGGTCGTGCGTCTCACTTATACCGCCGACTCTTCTCATGACATGATGGGCGTCTGCTGCGTAACTGCCCCTCCATTTTAATCGCTCCCAGGCGATACGCGGCCAGGTGAGGGGCAGCTCCTGCTTGGCATGGGCTGCAGCTGCACTAACAATTTTTCAACGCCTGGCCTGCCATTCGCCCCTCTGATTGGTCCGTTATTTCAAGGAACCTGAACAACGGCCTGTGCATCGGAGCGCAGCCTCCGACCTCATCCCAGCCAGCTTCACCTGCGCCTTTGCTTCATACGAAAAAAAAAGAGAGAATTCAATTGCCTTTCCCGCAATTCACACCCGCAAAAATGGCTTCATCACCAGCCTCCCTCCGTTCGCTCTACCGCTCCATTCTGCGGGAACTGCCTCCCCGCCCCGTCCTCGCCTCACCGCGCTCGCCGCTGCACACACGCCTGCGCGAGACCTTCGCCTCCGACTCTGCTGCCGCCCCCGCCGCCAGCCCTGATGCCCGCGCGCACGCGGCCACGCAGGCCGTCGCCTACCTCCGGTCCCAGCGCATGTACGCCACGCTGCTGGAGCGCTACAACCCAGGCATGGGCATGGACGAGGAGGAGCGTGTGCGCCTGACGGCCAGGCGAGTCGGCATGGACCTGCCTGTCGAGTACAAATAGAGATACTGGGAGAAAAAAAAAGGATTCTGTTGATACGGACCCGATGGGAGACGCCACCATGAATGACGAACAGCTCTGTGCTGGATACCGAGGAGAAGCGTTGGCTTTAAACAACTATGATGAATGTTCAAGTCAAAATGCCCGCTCGGCCATTGGCACCATATTACGACAAAAATTTACAAATAGCGCACGCCAAAAAAAGAAGTCAAAGCAAGTGGATGGAACTGTACAAATATGTCGAAGAGGAGAAATTGCCACATATCTTGGCAATCGTTGGATAAGGGCTCAGCTTTGTACGATCAGATGTATAAAATAGAGATTTGGAGCCAGGCTTCATTACTATTGCACCCGTGATCATCTTGAATAATGAGTCAAGCATTCCATGTCATCATATCTCATTTATATAATATTCGGGCGAGTGAATTTTCAGTGCCCTTGACTAAAAATAAAGTATATACAAGAATTTATAGTTCAGATGCTAAAAAGCCCATCTTGGGCCACAAGGGGGTATCAACGACTCTTTAGTTTGTCCTGTCCCATCTCTTTCCGTTTCCTCGTTTCGCTCTTTGTGTGCGTGTGTGTATGTAGATGTAAATCTGGCGCGTGTGCATGTACTTGATCTAAACTCCGCCGACACCTCCATCCTCAAGCGACTCGTCCCACCCGCCCGTCTGGAGAAGCCACTCGCCCAGACGCTCCTTGACATGGGTAATGTTCTCTCCGAGAGAGCTCTTCCACTGATCCTGCACAACGCGGACCTTTTCCTTGAGGTCCTCGGTCAGGCGGTGATCCTCGCCCTGCCGCATTTGCTGGGCGCGTGCGTTGCGTTCCTCGACGGGGATGGGCTTGCCGTCCGCCTCCTCGGCCTGTGTTTCCAACACCTTGCATTTGGCTGTGACAACGGCCTCCTTCACCTCATGCAACAGGCAAAGCAGGTTCGTGTGTGACTCGATGAACTGGTACGTGCTCTTCTCGGCGTGGAGGAGTAGACTGAACAGGTACTGCATCGGGTGCGTGTGGTACGAAGGGTTCTCGTCAAACTCGGCCGCGGGAATCTGAATTTGAAAACCCTCGAGGTCACTGGGGATGCTGTCGAGCAGTTCGCATAGCGGCGGTGCAATGTCCCAAAAGGCCGAGAGCTGTAGTGCCACTCCACGTTCCACAGCCTCCTCTAGTACACCCCGGAAGTCTCGTGCTCGGTTGAGAACCTCGTGGGCAAATGCGTACTGCCGCCTTGACGAGTCTTCGGCAAAGAATGCCTCTGCTGACTTTAGCTTCTCAGTGTTGCCCGACAGGCGGTAAGGAGTCATGACAACTTCGCAGTAGCGGCTGTTGCGGTCAGATAGGAGATCGTATACGACCCGGTGCAGAGACTCGCGAGCCTCGAAAATCCACTTCAACAGCGTCAGCTTCTCCAGCAACTCTGGTCTGTCGTCGCCCTCTTCCTGAGGCATATCGGCATCATTCTCCCCATTGTCAAAAAGATGACGAGCCAAGTTATCGAACAACTCCGTGGCTCGACTAATGCGACTCGTCAGTAGTTCATTAAGCGGCTGGACTACTTCGTTTTGGAACAGCTCGTATTCCTTCTTCCCCTGTTCCTTCTCCTTATCGACCTCGCTCTTCTGTGCGTCCGACTCAATGGCAGCTGCGTCCGCATAGCCAATGTTTCCAGCACTAATTTCCTGTTGCAGATTCGCTCGGAGGGCTGCTCGCCGTTCGGCCTGTGCCTTGGTGAACTGCTCACGGCGCTTGGTGCTTTCGGCCGTGAATTTGTCTTTAGCCGCCGTGACTTCAGACATCTCGCTCAACGCTCGAACTGCCGTTCGGGTCTCGGTCAATTCTGGATGGTTGTTGTTCACAGCAGGGTGGTGTCTCGGGTAAGGCGGGGGCATAGTGACAAGGCGAGAAACGTCGAGATGATCGCGGTCACGACAAGCTGAAGAGACCGGGCTCGAGCCCAAGGGAGTGTTCTGGAACGTCATAGGCTGTGGAGTCAAACTTGGCGATGCCTGATCATGCCACCCCGTCTTCTCAGGGGGGTATTCCGAAGAAGAGCTGGGCTCACTGGGGCCTCCATAGCTTGCCTGCTGCTCATCCTCGATCCATTGAGTTTTTGACACGCCCATATACTTGGACTCTCGCTTAGATCTCTCTAGACGAGACGGTTCGCCCTGAGAGTCTGCCTCCCACCAGCGACTAGGGGGTCTTCCACGAGAGCTTCCATTCTCATAGTTGTCGCTCACACTCATACTGAGGATAGGTGATAGCGATGGCATATAGTTGCCAGATGACCAGTTGCCGGGGGCTGCACTGCCACTTGGCGAAGCTGGGATACCTGCTGAACTAGGGGCCGAGTGAGAATTTCCCTCTGGGGCTTGAACCGAGCCTAATGAGTTGCAACGAGAACGTGTTGGCCCTGCCGAACCCGGAGTAGTTCCATCCTGCGAAGTGTTTGAGCCGCGTCGGACCGTGGGAGTCATAGGCTGGAAAAGACCTCGGGTGAGATCAAATGTCTCTGATCCCATGGCGCCCATTGCAGTCGAATATCTCTCCCTCCTGATTCTCGATTCACTGACAATAAAGTCTGCAAACATACGCACACGCTCCGCGTCTGTTGGGGCTGCTGCTTCCTTTGCGGCAAATGCCTTGAATCGTTCGATAGTGCCGATCGAAAACTGTTCGGCAGTCTGTGTGATGATCATATGTTTCGAGACAGGAAATGAGGCAGAGGCAGGTCCACGAGACAAATCACGAGCTCGCGAGCCGGATGCAGAGCGTGTGTGAGGAGGTGGCGTAGGGAGAGCCTTGGGTGCCATGGTTGCCGAGCTACTCCCACCATACTGTGCTTGCTTGGACGGATAGGGCGAGAATGGTGGAGTTCCTGTATCTAGCTGAGGAAGTTTGCCCGAAGAGACTGCCCTGGGCGTAGAGTTTCGAGAGTCTATATTGAGTGAATCGCCAGTCTTGAGCGAGAGCTCAGGATGTGGACACCCAGCGCTACGCGGTGTTGACCTCCCAATAGGTGCTTTGCCACTGAGGCCAGAAGAACTAGGGCCAGGACCGGAACCAGAACCGCTGGGCACCACGATATCTGAGATGACATTCGGCTGGACTCTTTCGTCGATTGAGCCGCGAACGCTGTGGCGAGTCCGACTCTCGGTTCGTCTCTGAATGATAGTTTTGTCATGACGCACTGCACCTGTTCGGTTCAGAGTAGTGTTGGGTGAAGCAGAGGAGGGTCCAGCCTCGGTATGATGACTTGAACTGTTGGTGCTTGCGCTGGCACTGGCTGTATCAATGGTTAGACCAGGGGACCGGCCTCGAGTTGCAGCCGGAGCTGGAGCCGGACCCGGGGGTGGAGCTGGGATCAAAGCTGGAGTCGGAGCTGGGGGCGGAGCTGGAGCCGGAGCCACTGCGGCCGGAGCGTTTTCGGCGTCAACCCAGTCTGCTGGAGTGGGCGGGACTGGCCCTAGAGTAGTTACACCCGCGGGAGGAGGACGACGAGTGGGGGGAGACAGGACAGGAGTTGTAGTTCTATCTGCGCCCTGTACGCTTTGCGACCTGGAGCTCGCCGGAGGGGGACCAGGTGGAGGTGGTGGGAAAGGCATACCTGGTCCCCACCGGGTTTGCGACGATGATCTCGACCGCGCAGAGGTGGGCGTCTCAATGGCACCAGCTGAGGCAGCTCTGCGCGCCGCTGGTGGACCATTTGGACCATACATCGACATAGAAGGGACTGGTTCTAGTGGCGACGGTTGCATTGTCGTTTGAATGAACATGCTCTGCCTTTGCTGACGGATAGCTGGAACTGGGGGGTGGTCTTGAGGACTCGGGCTGTGTTCGTTGGCATCTCTTCGACGGCTTAATGATGATAGTCCAAAACGACGATCTCGGGAAGGCCCTCGCCCAACTGAGCCTGGGGGAGGGGGGAATGATGGGTTGATAACTTGAGGTTCTGGAGAAGGTCGGTGGTGAATCGGATTGATCCTCGGCGGCGGTGTTGAGCCCGAAGGAGTGGCAGGGTCGTAGGCATTGGTTACAGGCCGTTGGCTCCTCGGTGGACTATATGGAGGGGGCGGGGGAGGTGACACTGAGATGTTAGTATAAGTCGGACAACGAGATGAGAGGCATAGCATGGCATTGAGCTTACATTGAGCGTCTCCGGCGTACTGAATTGGCCGATCCGGGCCACCAGCGGACGGGGCGACCCATTCTTGAGGATTGTAGCGCTGAATGGTGCTGGATGGGGTGACGGCCGACTGGAGGTGAGAGGGTGTCATGGACACGGCAGAGATGGGTGTGTTAAGGTTGTTGTTGTAAATGCCAAGCGAGGTCGTAGTTATAGGATTAAGACCCATACGGAGTCGCGCGGGATCCCGAGGAGAAGTCATGGTGACGGGATGAGGACTAGTTAAGTTTGTCTTTTCTTAGAAACCGGAACGGTAGGGTCTTGTCCGGGGTTTGACGCCGGGCCAGGCGTGACAGTGACGGCGATCAGCGCTGGCGTCGAAGCACTGGCGTCCAAGCCAGCCACTGGGCACCCGGACAAGAGAACTAGCACTGAGCACCCTGTCGCCCGCGCGCGAGCGGGATCAGCGGCTGCGGGTGTTGGCAGCAATGGGCGAGACCCACGATGCGGCGTCTGAGGTGGGCAGGTCGGTTGTCAGAGGTGTGCCGGCGCGGGCGCGCGGTGGGTGTAGGATGAGACGATGCTCAGACGAGAGGGGAACAGGAGCCCAAACACAACGTCGACAAGAGACCAACAACGAGCGGCGGAACAAGGACCTCTCTGTGTCGACCTTCTCTGCGCCCCACGCAAGCGCGTGAGTGTGTGGGCGCTGGCCTGCGAGCTGTCGTCGCGGAGCTGTAGGCTGGACGCCTCGAAAACCCACAGGGCTGCTGCGAGTGGCCAGGGTGTCGGGTTTACTCGTCCTGGTTCACACAAGCCATGAGGGAGGAAACTCTGCGAGAGAACGAGGACGGCGAGCTTTTGAGCGAAGTGAGAGGTTGGGAATTGGGCAACCCCGCGGTTGGTCCAGGTAGGATTGTCTTGCCTGATGATCTTGGCGGCAGTGACGGAGTTAAAGGGCTAGGACTAAAAGGCCAGAGATAGATGAGCGAGGAGCGAGAATAAACCCCCCCTGTGCCCTTGCTTGCTTGGGTGGAGAGCGAGAGGCTACTACCAACTGACGAGGGTTGGGTTGGGGGTGTCATGTCACTTTAGGTGGGACAGCCAAAGGAGATGGTGATAACGCGAGATCTTCCTGGACGGTAGCAACCCGCCGCCCACACAACCCACGCATGGCATACAGAGCTTGCCGTACTGTGCCCTTCTGGGTCTCGGTTGGTGACCCTGCATGCCACATGCTACGTCGGTACCTCCCAAACGCAAGTGTGCCGACGGCGGCGACTTCGAAATCCCTTCCCTGGGTACTAGGAGCCGGGATTGGACCCAGCAAAAAGACGGGCCACTTCTCTTGGCCCGGTTCCAGTTCCATCGTCCGGTGCCGCAACCCCAGATGGGCTTTCTTTTTTTACACATCCATCTACTATATGCTCGGGATGTCATTGGCAAAGCCCGTGCTTTTGCCTCTCCCTCCCGTCACTTGTCATTCACTCACAAGTCATGCCCCGGGTCTGAGCTCGCCTCCTTTGAGCATCCCCCTGAGCTGAGGACGAGTCGTTTTTCGTCCAGCATGAAGCGAAGATCCTTGCAGCTTGCTTTAGCTTTCCTAGCCCGCCCGTCCCCTCCATGATCCTTTCCCCTCCAGGCAGGGAACCGTCGCCGATGACTGAGTGGATTCTTTTCAAGGTCAAAACAGAGTGCGTCCGCCGCCACCCCCCCAGCTTCTCTTCTGCTCGTCCATGAACTCGCCCCACCGGTGCTAGAGATGGTGGGAAAAGTGGCGGTCTCTCTGCAGCTATTGGGTGGACGCGCCATAGGTTAGTTCTATTCTTAGCCATCCCCATGGTAAACAGGGGCTGCTATTGGTTACCCTCGGATGGCCATGCGGGTGAATGTGGACGTCGGCGCTTAATGGTGTCCCATGGTTCTGCCCATCACATCCCGTCCAGGCAAGAGTGGGCTGCGAGCCGATGGATTGGGGCCTTCGACGGAAAACGGCAATGCCAAAGAGGCAACACCCACATCTTCGTCTTTCTTGCACAGACTTTTTTGCACCCCTGACGTACCATAGCGGCGAGTTGATGTGCAAGGGTTACCTAAAAGGTCGTCACCGCTTGTACGCCGGAGAATTTTTGGCGAGGCAGGAAAAAGAAAAAAGAGGGACGAGAAAAGCACAAAAGAAACGGTCATTAGGCCATGAAACCGGACTAAAAGAGACGAGGATGTAAACATGGCCTAGTTTGTATCCGTACTCTGACGGTGTACTTTTTTTTTGCCTCACGCCTCCTGACCAACTGTATCAACGGCTACGAGAGTTCCGGACGGTGGATCCCGGCAGGCCCAACAATCGGGGCCAACGGCCGCGCCTTTTCATGGGGTTTATATTCTCAAGACGTTCCAGGAGCCGAAAAACCACGGATCGACAAGTGACTGGGGTTGCTGACCTATTTCAGGAACCTGCTGACCCTCCATGCTCCCGGATATTGTTCCCCCTCCTCTCTAGCTTTACGACGGACCCCATCTTAGGTGTGACGATGCCCTCGTTTATGAAACTAGAAGCTCGGCCTGTTCAGAAACCAAGGCCTTGGCTTGTCTTCATCCTATCCGACTTGTCCGCTCACTGTGGAGGATCTTAAGTCTCGAGGGGTTCTGGACCGACCGAGTCATTGCTGATATTTATAGATGGCCGGTGCTTGTCGCGTATGCCGGTTCTGACGCGGCACCAACCAACCGCCACAGATCCAGCGCATGTAAGAAAACCAGCCTCGAGATTCCAGAAGGATTAAATGCAAATCCTGTGTGCTCTTCTCTATATAGTGAGCTGTCTGGTTGTCGACATGGGTATGCTGTTATGATATCCAGCTATCCCAACACGGCCTATTTGCCGGCTTCCTTGCCCCATCTTACGATTGGAGATGGCTTGGTAATAAATAACACGAATATCGAGAACATGTGCATAGTTATGCACTCTGTGGTATTGTATGAGATGGTTCTCTGTTGCTGAAGTACATCGCTGACATGTCTAGGCTTTTTTTCGGTAGGGCTTGCTGAAGGTTGGACCCTGGAGGTGGTTTATGCCATATCCCGGACGGCTTATGGAAAGAATCGGCGACTCCATTATCTCCAACATCATGATCTCTTCAGAGCCGCTGGGAAGATTCTAACGCTGACGTCAGTCTGGCGCCAAATTTAGTATCCGGAAAAGTCTTGGCAGCATGTATTCCTCTTTGATCTAATGACCATCGGCGACTCTATGGAAAACCCGTCTAAAATCGAAAATGTGATCCTTTCCGAGATTTACTTCTGACGGTGCAAAGTGAGGCTCAAGCGAAATCTCGATCTCGGTTGCATTGGACGAGGCTGGGGTTCGGCCTCAGGAAATGAGCCCCACATGAAACCAAGGGTGGGGCACAAGGCTCAAGCAAAATTCTAGAGGGTTCTGATTCTTTCACTTCTCCATCCTTCATCCATTCCCCTTCTCCCCCAAAACCGCAAATTTTCTCTCCCTTTCCTCCTTCATCTTCTTCACTCACTTCCCAACACCCTTTGCTACTCTACCTCAGCATCCTCGCGCATTTGTAAGTACCAATATCGCTTTCTCTGCTTTCGCACCCTCTTTCCATGCACCTGCTTTTCATGATGAGACAATCAGCTGGCACCAGTCATAGAGTGACTTGTACTCCCTTCATTGATGACCAATATGCTGTGGTCTAAGACCATATCTGACATTGCAATTGCAAACTCTTGATTTTTAACAGGCTTCTGCTGCGTTGTTGTTGAATTCTGAAGCTAACCGTGCCCAATCAAGCTCTAGATTCTTTTCCCCGCTTCACATCGCTCCTCGAGCCCCCGACTCTCACAATGGTCCTGCACAACCCAAACAACTGGCACTGGGTCAACAAGGACGTGTCAGCATGGGCTAAGCAGTGGTTTGAGGATAACTTGCTCGCGATCGAGGCCGAGAACGGTGATGTCAAGGCCAAGATCAGCAAGGTCCAGAGCATGGACGGAGATGTTGATGTTAGTCAGCGCAAGGGCAAGGTCATTACCATTTTTGACGTGAAGCTTGTGCTCGAATACTCTGGTAAGGCAATGTTTGGTGCCTAATGTCGCTGTCGGGAGCTGACCTGTCCCATAGGTTCTGCCCCCGGAGAGGACGACGTGTCAGGTACCATCACTGTGCCCGAGGTCGCCCACGACACCGACGAGGATGAGTACGTGGTACGTGATGCTCCTTTCGTCCTTGTGCCTTCGGTGTTTTGTCGTAGAATATAGCTAAGTGCCTCGTAGTTTGACGTAGACATCTTCGCCGAGTCCAAGGAGAAGCAGCCCGTTAAGGATCTTGTCAGGTCCAAGCTCGTGCCCCAGCTGCGTGAGCATTTCCAAAAGCTTGCCCCAGCCCTGATCGCTGAGCACGGCAAGGACATCCAGCACGCCCCTGGTTCCAACCCCTCCAGCGGATTCACGACCCCAAAGACCATGCCCCAGACCAGCGCCGCGAAGTCCGCTCCCACTTCAAGTGCCCAGACTAGCGCCGGCGGTGTTGTCAACACCGTTACCGTCACCGATAACGAAGAATTCCGTACCACTGCCGAGGAAATGTACGAGACATTCGTTGACCCCAACCGCCTGGCTGCTTTCACTCGATCTCCCCCTAAGGTTTTCGAGGGTGCCAAGCAGGGAGGCAAATTTGAGCTGTTCGGCGGAAACGTCTCTGGCGAGTATCTCGAACTTGAGAAGCCCAAGAAGATTGTGCAGAGCTGGCGTCTGAGCCAGTGGCCTGCTGGCCACTACTCTAAGCTCCAGATTGAGTTTGACCAGAACGACGTTGATCACGTCACCGTCATGCGTGTCACCTGGGAGGGTGTCCCCGTCGGTCAGGAGGACGTTACGAAGCGCAACTGGCTTGAGTACTACGTCAAGAGCATCAAGCAAACCTTTGGGTAAGCCACACTGCATTATCGCGACTATGAATTTGCTGTTAACCAATTAATTAGCTTCGGTACCATCTTGTAAACGGTTCTAGGGTAAGGGCGGAATGGAGTCAAGGAGTCAAGGGTGAAGTAGACTTACAAGATCGAGGCGCTTAACATTGCGGGCAGTACCAGGGGACGAGAGCGCTGCCACGGTGGGGATGGAAGACTTGAGCTAGTCTTCAGCGGCCTACGCAAGGCCGAAAGGCGCGCGGATATGATGACCACGAGAGAATTGAATAACGAATAAACGGAATACGCCTTGCCCACAGGCCCAACCCGAGCCGAAGCCAACACTGTATCAGGCGCGTTGTGAATAAAAGATGCCTGACTCTTCATGAAAAAATACATCATTTTCATAAACATTACTCTATTTGTAGCCAAGGGCTATGTTGACATGCGAATCGGGTCCAATGTGTTTTTTCCTACTTTGTACGTCGTCTCCGTTCAACTTTGGGCTCGTCTCCCTTACTGCCAAAAGCGTAGTTAGATATAAAGATATCGGCAAGGTTGTCCCAGAAGCCCATGTCATACAGGTTCTCAACGTCCCTTAGACTCCATACTTTTTCCCAAGGTCCCTCGCCTGGTATGCGACCGTTCTCTCTGGGAGGTTGCCCATCCATCGTGGTAATCAAGACCTGCTCTGGTTCAACCGGCCAACGAGTGCAGGGTGGCTCGAGCTGTGGGTTCTTGGGCCAATTGGAAGGCATTGGACGACGGAAAGCGTAGCCATCTTGCATGTCCTCCTTCCATTCGGTCCACTTCAGTGTTTCGTTCGTTGTGGTGCCACAATATACCAGGTAGAGGGTGTAGATCAGGAGACCCCAAACGAGGGGGCTGGTGAGAAGAGCGAGGAGCGTTATGGCCCCAATATTGACGTTGTCCTGGATACCCCAGCCCCAATAGGCAAGATATTCCTCCCAGGGCATATCTTTGGTTCGCCATATCGACCAACTGGGGTCCCGCTCTCTGATGCGTGCCATGAGAATTGAGAGCCCAAGAAGTCCACCATAAGTGCACAGGATGGAAGTAGAGACGAGTAAGAGGATGAACCAGTGTTGGTTCCCGTAGCCAACACACGAGTTGATAAAAATACAGTGGTGATCCGTTTTAGCGACACACCGCTTGCATACGCTGCAATGCTTGGAACGCGCAGGTTTGAGGATCCGGCACGTCCGGCACTCATGACCAGGGCGGAAGAGAGCATGGTCATATGGGTAAAGAGAGAGGTGGTAGTTAATGTTTTCCGGCGAAATGTATCCAGGATCGCTTGCACAAGCCAGGTAGAGAAACGTGTACGGCATGACAACAGCGATGGCTGCGGTGAACTTGGTGAATGCACCAATCTTTGGCCATATATGTGGAAGATACATGTATTCGGAGACTGATAAAAGCAGTAGAAAGAAGCCCTGCGGTTGTTAGTTTATAGAACTACCTCTGCGTATTGCCGCATTGCACAACGGTTACTGGTGAAGACGTACCACTACGGTCCAGTGTCGGTCATTCATCAAGTAGTTGCCGAACCTCTTTAAGTACCGAGATATCCTCCCACCAGAGAGGAGCTGGTCAGTGGCCAGAATAGCCTGTGGTATTTGGACCCATAACAGCTTATGTAGCTTCGCAATGGGAGTGCGTCTTTGGGAAGAAATAAAGTCAGCATCCGCCCTTGAACCCGTGCAAACTTCAAACCTACCTCAAAGCAGGTAATCTCCCAAAAAAGGCCACAAAGACCATGAATGAGATGAAGAGGATAAAGTACACCGCCGCTTTGAAAGTCATCTTTGATACTGGCCCGCAGGCTTACACACCCGCTGCGAGGCCAAAGCAAATCCAAGAGTCGAGAATACGCCACCTGCAAGAACCTGACACCAATGTGATACGTCGACGCTCAAAAGCTCTCCCTAGACGGCCATGGCGGATTAAAATGAGCCCAAAAATTATAGAATTCCGCCTTTGCGACCAGATAGGACAAGAAGCTCTCAAGGGATAGAACTCAAAGAATACGTAGCCTCTTGTGGCTTTGAGCACCGTCAGCCTGCGACGAGCCAAGGAATCCAGTATGCCTGTAGCGGAGGCTGGCGCACGGATAACTCGATAAATTGGGTGACGTCTTCCCTGCCCCACGTGATCGCGCGATGGACAAGACCACGCGCCCCCGTTACTTCAGGGAGATGATACGGATCGCTGGGCGAACGACGAACTAATGCGGGAGAAAAAAAACGTCATGGTTCCAGGTATCGAGTCTAATGAGCCGTGAATTTTGTTCATATCCTCTCCGGCGGGTTTTTAGACAAGCTACGGAGTTCTGATATCTCGTTACACCACGCGGCAGTTTGGTGCCCAGTCCCAACACCAACAACCCTGGACGCGACTATTGATGCGGCTCATCCTAAAGCGGCAGCCGGTCATCTACCAAGATGGCGGCAGTAACGTATAATGGTGTCCCGAGTGCTGAAGGAGGCAACATTTTCAAGGACATGAAATTCTGGATGGCACTGCGCATCCCTACCAGAAACTATTTTATTGAACAGGTTAAGGTATGTCTGCTACCATCTTTAAGGAACCCTCGGCATCTGACGCAACAATAGGCAAACGGCGGGGAGATTGTGCCTCTTGAGAAGCAGGCCGATATGCTCATTGCAGATCATGTCAGGCCAAAATTCGCTCCTCCAGGTTCTTACTCATGGAAGTACATTGAGGACTCTTTGAAAAACGGCATTGCGCAGATTAAGGACCGCTATCTTATTGGGCTTGATCCAACTCTACCTAGACCTGCAGGAGGGGGCGCCGGCGCTAAATCGACTCGCACACCTTTCACCCAAGTTGATGATCAAGTGCTGGCGAAGTGGGTGTTGACTCACGGATCCGACAGAGCAGGAAATGCAATCTACCAGGAGCTTGGAGCAAAGGTATGAAGAACCTGGCACTAGTGGAGAGAGACAGTAATGCTGACACTTCTTTAGAACCCCCGGCATACCTGGCAGTCATGGCGAGACCGATTCGTCAAAAAATTACGAGGACTTTCAATGGAAAAATTGCAGAAGTTGGCTGATTCGGCTCCTGAAGAGCCTACTGGTCCCGAAAATAGCCAGATTGAGGAAACCCCTAAAGTGAAACCTCAAGAGCCTGTGAAGCAGCGTTCTTCTCAGCCTGTCAAGAAGGCTACCGTACGGCAGACTAAAAGAACTGAGCCAGTAGAAGCAGCCCCGGCCTCAGCTCCTGAGCCAGTCCCCGAATCAAACCCTCCAATTGCGGGAGAAACCCAAGCCGATGTCCGGCAGTCTGTGGAAGTGGTAGAGAACGCCGCCTCGGATGCTTCAGTGATGAGAAATGCATTCTACCAGGACCTGGACGAGTACATGGCTGCAAATGAGGTCGACATCAAACGGCACCCTAAGATTTCGGGCCGAACCATTGAGCTTTATGACCTTTCTGTGGCAGTCAAACAGCAAGAATACGAATCGGAAGCACTGAGCGAGGATGGCTGGGCTCAAATCGCAGAGTCTCTGGGATTTTCGCCTGGAGATGATGCCGCGATATCTCAGTTACGGCAGTGTTTCAACGAGAATCTGGCAGATTTCCTGGATGCGATTGAAGAGTACAATCCAGATGGCGCAGTTGGTGAGACCGAAGCTGAAGCCGAATCCGACGGAGGTTCTCCGCACCAACAAGATGGCTTCTTTGATGATAGGGAACTCGCCCAGCCACAGGAAAGTGACTGGGTAGAAGAATCGCCTTCTCATCGAGCCCTAGTAAGGCAACAGCAGAATTACATACGGTCTTCGCCGCCGATAAGAACAAAGCGACCCCTGGACCAGCTTCCGTTGACTTCCTCGGGGCCGCTAAACAAGAGAACACGATTCGACAAACAAGCAATAATTCCGTCTACCCCAGACATGGGGGCCGAAGAGGGTCGGCGAGCCACCCAATACATGTCCCCCACCATGCGGAAAAGCCTAATGCGCCAGGACTACGTGGATGCGAGTGAAGCCTCGCAGCAGCTTCCACCCCTTCCCCCAGCAGATGAAGACGATTTGGGGGAAGATGAAGAAGAACAGGAAGAGGAGGAAGAACCCGGGGTTCAAGAATTATCATCGAAACCTATTATGCAAAAATCATCCTTACTTAACACGGAAGACGTCAGTGCCGACCATACCCCAACTCAGCAACCCCGTTTTGAAGCTCTGGACCCCAGTCCCATCCCATTCAGCCTTGGCAGATCGTTCCAATCCAAGCAAAGAGTGTTTGGACGATCTGTCTCAAACCCTGTCCAGAGATCCGATGCTGGCACCTCAAATCAACTCCAGGATCTTAATCGAAGACGAACCAGCGTCCCTTCCACAAAACCTTCAACCGCAGTGGCAAATGCTGTCAAAGCCCCGAGACGGTCGCTTCCCTCTTCATTCAAATCTAAAAACGCGACTGGCGAGCCTTCTTCTAACCAAAGGCCATCTGCTCCTGCACCTGCCCCCACGTCCCCAAGACAGCAACCACTAAAGGCCCATTCCGCACCACAGCCCATCCCCTCCCCATCGAACCGTCGGGATATTGATCAATGGATCAAATACTACGAAGCCCTGGGCTTTCCGCGTCACATTGTCATCGAGGGCCTCAAACGCACAACCCTCACTCCTGGCTACCTCGCCAGCGTGGTGATGCAAAACCTTCAAGGGGGCGAAGGCGTGCCCTCCAACTATGAGGGAATTTGGACAGACCGCGATGATGCCGATCTTCAGTTTATTAGCACCATCGACTTTAGTAGAGAACCCGTTGGGCCGATCGAGGAGCGGCAGTATCGCAGGGCCCGCAGAGCAACTGAACGGCTTGAGAGTAAGCACCGGGAGAATAGGGTGAAGCTCAGGAGAGCATTTCTTGAAGCACAGGGTATGGTTGAACAAGGCGACGAGCTGGGTGAGTAGGACATCATCCGCTGGCTTTTTTCAACTTCATAGCATGTATCTTCTTGGATGTCTTCTAATGTTCTATTTTTTATTGTTTTGATTGGGTGATAAGGATAGGGCCGTTGGAGAAAGGTGTCGGGCGTTATTTCGTGAGTCCAGATTAAAGTAAGAATACCCAGGAATAGTTTGTTAAATGCCAAAAAGGACTCCGAAATTATTTCTCAGCTACGCGCAATGACCGTTCCCTCGAGTGATCTCTGCGTCGCTATGAAAAACGCTAGGAAGACTGACGCCAGCCAAATCCCGGAATATATGACTGGCTCTAAGAACGCTCTTCTCAGTGTAGCCCTTTGCCCAATATTTCTAAATTCCTGGATCCTCATTTCGCTTTAGATCCATTTTTAAACCCGGGAACCTCAAGTAAAAAGAGATATGAAAAGCCCCAAACGCCTCACATTGCTCCAGCCGTATCATACGCCTCGGATATAAATGTCCCGGCGCTATTGAGTGTGATTCGATAAAAATTTGGCAACAAGAGTTTGGTAGATCCTACCGAAGATATTCTCCGGTCGTAGTGTTGCTCAGCGTGTCTGAGAATGCATTTGTATCAAACAGATCATTCAACTTGCCGTACCTGAAGAGCGGTTCCGTAAATGTAGCGATAACGTTCTTATGTCGACTCACAGTAGAGACGACAAACCCAGCAGCTTCGCCTGTAATGCTGTGAGAGTAGACTCAAAGAAATAATATTATTACGACTTACCGACGATTGCAAGCCAGAGATTACGCCCAATAGACGGTTCGAGCCCATAAGAGCCCAAAATGAGGGATGCGGCTGGGAAAACGACATATGGCCATAAATTGCGAAAGCTGAAGCCGCCAAAAATAGAATAGCGAATCTTTTCGGCAGACGTATTTGCAGCTTCAAGAGTATCCAGGATTTTCTCTGCTCTGAGCTGCGCTTCGTCGAGACGTTCTTCATGGTGGTCAAATTTGTTGAGTAAATCATGCGCGATCCCTCCAAGCCTCTCCATTCCCTTTAATCCATTAGATGAAAAACTCAACACTAGGATTTAAACTCACTGCTTCTATCTTAGCTTGATTTTGCAATACTTCCAACGTTTGAGTTTTTGTCGCATCCTACGCTGCGTTAGACGGGCAGTATCTAACAAAGCATTTTGGCTTACGATCTGCGTTTGGAGGGAGATGGAAGATGCAAGCGCCGCAGCAAACACGTCTGTAAGTGATTCCAGCTCACGCGTTGTAGCTTGAGCGACTCCTTGAAGCGCTACGTCGTGAGAGGCAGTAACTTCCGCGGTTGCGTCCATGGTTGTGCGAAGCAATAATGTCAAAATCTGCTGCAAGCTTTTTGCGTCTTCAAGTCCTCCTTTGATAAAATCACTAGACTCCTGATTATAAATCAGCGTTGCGTCTTGTTTGTTTGAATGATTAAACTCACCTGCGCGTTGCGTTGTAATTGGCCCTCGACAATTTTCCCAACTGAATCAATTTGGGCTCTGAGCTTGTCGATATCGGTGATGTAATTTTCAATAGAATTAGTCGTGCCGCGAAACATGATATTGATCGCTTCTAGCCTTTCTTCAATTTCAGATTCAATCTGAATAGTCAACCTCTCAAGGATCTTTGTCACTCGCTTGTATAAGTGAATATTGTGAGCTACAGACGCGTTAGCATCATAATTGATGTCAGAATTGGACCACAAACTTTTTTCATTATCCGCTCGAGCAACTTCGCAGAACCTAAGTGCCTTGTGGCGATAGCTGACCCATGTGTTCCACGCAGAATCAGACTGGGCGAGCCCTTCCAGACAGTCGTCAATTTCCCGTGTTGAAACGTGAAGCTGTGGTTGCTTGGGGACAGGAAGTGCAGCCAGAGTGGCCTCGCGAAATTTTGAGCAGGCGGAAGGAATAGAAAAACTTCCTCTCTCAAGATCACAAATGGCCAAGCTAGCAGCATACGAGTCAACGAAATCCCTCGCTGCCCTTCCACTCTCTAGATGAACTGTGGCTTCATCCTGTCCATCGAGTAGCTGGCAATTGTTGACCAGTAGTCGTGCAGCAATTCGGTGGCAGAGAGGCTCGGATTCCAATTCCTGAAGTTCACTGAGTGCTATAGTGTACATGTTAGATAGTCGTTGCTCTGGAAGATTTCCTTGGGGAAATATGTGGTCAGATGCCGGCGACTGCACCAAACTTCCTTCTACTGTGTAATGTCAGCGCTTTGGTTGCATAGCTTCACAGAATTGAGAAATACTTGGGGCGCGCCGCTCCAGGCCCTACAAGAAGCTCTGGGCGCCATTTGCGAAGAATGATAGGAGGAGAAGCTGGTGAATAAGAAGATGCCGGAGAGAGAAGATTCTCCGAGGCACCATGTTGTACAATTTGCCGAGCGTAGTCTGCAGGCTTGGAGCAAAGCGATCTCAAGTCGTAGTTTAGAGCCCCAGATTTAGATTACGATTCAAAGAAATGGGCTTTGACCATCTTTTGGTGAATTAAGGAGAAATGAGAAGGAACATAAGTGGCTGAAGGGGGCGTCGCGAGTTGACGATGGAGGGGAAGCGTGCTTTCGAAAAGAGGAAGGAGCAGAAATAGGAGCTATCACGAGGTTTCTACCGAAGCAAACACTTCGCTCTATCAAACAATCTTTTACGAAAATTTTACCAAAGGCTACAGAAGAGCGAACGGGCCAAACGACGAACCTCAAATACTAAAATTACGCCTGTTACAGGTGGACAATGCACTATAGTATCCATATCAAGGTATTTTCATCCCATCAAAACTTTGAATGCGCCTTAGCCAGTTCCGAATATGCTCCTATATATTTACATGCATTATGGAATGATACTCTCTAGGTCATTGTTCTGCCTTATATTACATGCCCTAATATTCAAATACGGCGAAGCGATTTGTTCGCGCCACCATTCTTGCTGCGATTAGTACGTTGCGACAAATGGCTCCTACTTGGTTTGGTGGTCCCGCGTTCTATATCGTCATCATTGCGCATTTTGGCCGACAGCCAACCCACTCTAACCAAGTTCAATTCTCCGCACCCCTACCTATGGGCTATGCTCATCCACAAGCTCATCAGTCGCAATCGCATCTGTACAGAGGCGCCAGAACCCCGACCGCAAGCGAGTCAAGCCTGTCGTCTCGCCATTTTAATCAACAGAGCGATTAAACACTGCGATGAGCCATGTCACCCTTTTCAACCATCTCTCGCCGCATCTCTAGCCAAAGAGTGCCGAATTCAAAGGCCGGACATGGCGCATGCCGGACAGCTTGGCTTGTAGGGGGCAACTGCAGCCGTACATGCAACATGTCGGTAATTAATGCAAGGATACGTGTTTACGTCTATTACCTATCAAACTAGATTGGCCAAGGGCGAGTGTATTGGGTACTTGAGTAACGCGAACGGGGCCTACGAGGTACACAGCCACGGATATTGGCTTGTCAACGCTGAGGGGCGCGAAAATGAGTCCCCCAATGTCACAGAAAGGTATGTAGGCCGAGAAGCTTGTCTATTGGAGACGATTTCGCATGCAACGGTCCATGGAGACAACTAAGACCTAACATGGTTGTACGGCATAGCGCGAAAGCTACCTGCATGTTTAGATGGGAAAAGTACGGAGTCACGGCAAAGGTCGAGGGGGCCAGCGACCAATAACAGGTGAGCGAGAGGTCGCACTGCACAGCCAGCTATAAGGATTTTGTGAGCTGTCATCCCCTCGCGTCGCTTTTTCGATTGTTCACCAACGAGAATCACAATCTCAAAATCGCTAGAGCATCAAACGGTTCGCATCAGTGCCCAAAAAAAAGTTTGGCCCTCCAATCGCGGAATTCAAAAGTATGCTGCAGGGCGTCGCATCCAGCACCCGGCATGTCAAGCATTCCGAGATTGGCGACCAGCTTTAGGTTGCTTCTAGTCCGCGCAAAGATTCGCCGTTTAAAATGGCTCCAGGCATCTTCCCCGAACGGCACTTACATCAAGGCTTGCAGTGCCGGCGGAGGCGGGAGGCCGCGCAATTCGGCGGTGAGATATGCGTGAGGATCAGCATCAGATATGTGTCCAACCGTCAGAGACACATGGAATGTTGCGCCGGTGGCCACGTTTGGCAGGTCACACACGTGTGGCAGCGACTTTTTGGCTGATAGTGTCCAGGATATGTGCAGGCCTCTCGTTTCCGGGTCAAGGTCCATCCTCGAGCCTGATTCCGGTTTCTCACGCGACCCAACTTACATACATCCAATCGAGTGGGATGTCGGCGTTACCTTTGATGTGCAAGAAAAATGACAACCTCCAGGGCATCGTCGTCCCCCCAGAGACAAGGCCATCAATGGCGTTTTATGGCTGACGGGGAGAACTCGGCCCCCTCCCTAGGGCCAATTGCATCCCTTGCTAATTGTCGTCTATGTACCAGCGACCCGCCAGCAGACAGGGCTCCGCCATGGCGCTGCCTTACCGAGGATCGGGAGGGCGGAGACCCATCGTACGGTTTTGAGCGTTTGGCCCACTGCAGAGATCAAACCTGCGTTCCCAACACTGGCGTTTCCCAGCGCTCCGGTCCTTGATAACATTCGAGGTGACTCGCCAGAGGTACCTTCGAGCCGTGGAGCGGTCAGTGACGGGACACAGGACACACTGGAGGGAGGTGCATCAAGACCCTTGTTTGTCTGGAACGACGAACTGCAGCCGTGCGCCGCTGTGCGCCGTGAATGTCATCTTGACGGCGACACAGGGGTGCCCCCTCCCCTACCCCTCTGGCACTTGCCGCAGAAAAGCTAGTACCTAGAGCAGGGCCAAGTGCAGGTCAAAGGCAGTTGCGGCTTTGGCGTAAACGGTTACTGTACTGCCGGTTCAGGCCCGTTGAGGTCTCCAGTGATTCGCTGGCTCGTCCCACCGAGAGTCAGTCTCAACGCCGCGAGAGCGTTTGGCCAGTCCTCCGTGCCGAGCATCACTCCTTCCCGTGTGCTCGACAAACGCGGAATCACTCATCGGCTAGCGGCGCGCGCTGTTATTAGACAGCCCCCCAAACACCGTCGAGAGCAAACGCAAAGAGGAGAAGGAAAATTTTCAGGCCCCGAGGTAGCACAAACGGGGAAGCGGACTTTCGTTTGTTCAAAGGGTTAGCTATTAGGCCGCCCGTCACGGAACGCATGGAGAGTTGCAACTGTTCAAATCGCCATCGCAATTTTCAGTCATTCGCTCCAAAAAAGGTACTTGAAGAGGTCTTAAATAGTCCCCCCCTCGTCCCGAGTGGCTGGCCAAACTCACCTATGGTGCAGGCATATTTCCAACGAGACTCTATCAGGAGCCGAGAGCCATTTCAAAGGAACCAAAAACATCGTATACCTCGACAAGATGTGTACCCAGGTGGATAAACAGTGGACGTGCGGCCACGTCGGATACTACCAGATCCGGTGGTGCGAAAAGGCACTCAACGGGTGCAAGGGGCCCTCAGCCTTGCACGAAATCGTGTATATGCCAAATAAATGCGAGGATTGTATCCGAAAAGAAACTCTGCCGCCACCGCTCACTATGAAATGAGAACACAGAATATTGCGAGACGCACCGTGGGAGGGTAACAGATATAGGAGGCACAAAGTTGAGCCAGAGGAATCACAAGTACATGTCACGACGTTGGGTTACTTTTGATGCGCCGGTGAGCACAGCATCTTGACCGGTGAATCGTATGTAGTTAGATATTCGGAACAAATGCATTGAAACAGTAAAGCGCCACTATGCCATCAGCAGATGCAAGTGACTTGTTATAAGAAACGGCCAGGGGGGATCAAACTAGCCCCCCTAGGCCAACAAAAAGGAAGAATGTGAAAATAAGAATATAACTGCCCTGATCCCCGGAGCCGCACACCAAAACCTCGCCTGTTCCTGTACATTCCAGAGATCCACACCCACGCCCTTAGTACGCACCAGATGGGCCTCGTCGCCACAGAGAACTGAGAGATGACAAAGGATGGGTCGAGGCAAGTCTATGCATCATCATCGGACCAGTGCCAGTCTTTACCATCCCATGGTCGAGAGTACATGGGGTTGGTAGTTCTTGTATGGTAGTGGCCAGCCAAAAAGCAAGGACAGGCTGAGCTGAGGGCCTCGCAATCGCCGCAGAGTTTTTCTACATCTCCCGGCCAATCCCAGTTGTATTTTGCTCCGCAGCCCTTGGAGAAGACTGAGTGGCACAGGCTTGTCGCTGAGGCCAGCTTCTGTGCGTCCCCAGTGCTCAGCGTTCCGAAGGCATACCAGCAGTCTCCAAACCGACAGTCATCGGGAGAAACGCTGGTGATCTTTGCCCCGTCCGCATCTTTGGACCGAGCGGGCTGGACCTCGTGCTGGCTGGGGGGAGAATCAGGATTCTTGCCACCTTTCTGGGGTAGCTTGCTCGTCGGCTCGGCACCATGGCCGGCAGTCGCCGATGGAGCAGCAGCCTTGACCGGTCCGCCCCTAGACAAGATGCAATACCATGTGTGAGGGACGATCTTGGACTTGCAGCCCTTTTCGCCGCCAACGGCCGGGTTGATCCGGAAGAACTCTGCACGATCGATGCGCGCGGCGGAAATGATAGCGTTGCAGTCTTCGCCTACACCGGCGAGGTGGAACTGGGCACACGCAGGATATGACGGCTGGAGGATTGGGCTCGGTGTGTTGATTGGTACGTCTATCGCTGTGGCAAGAGACCATTGCCGGGTGAAGAAGACGGCAGTTGATGTAACTGGGAGTAGAAGTTTCATGGCTGGATGATCTTGAGCGCTCGCTTGCGATAATGATCGATCGTATTAAACCAAGGAGAACTCTTATACAGAAGACCAGTTAACGACATATTGGGACTCTCGACCTACAACTAAGATTTATATCAATGGGGGTGGCAAACGTGGGTGATTCGGGGCATTAGAATGATGTTTCGGGAGGCCAGAAGAGGTGCTCAATAACAGCCATTAATACTCGGGCGCAATAGTTTTGGGACTTGAAGTATTCGAGCTTTCTCATAAATAACAAAGACGGTTGTTAGTCCTTTCGTTAGACCCTGGACAGGAGCCTAGCCCTGTTAGAGTGTAAACCAGTTACACGTCGTAACGAGGACCGGTCTCTTTGTCTGGAAATAGATCCGGCAAGCGTCGATCATTCTCGAGCCCCAATGGAAGGCCGGGGTCAGCGGGAATAAGATGTATTTGTATTCGCATATCTATGGTGATATTGACGCACTGGGACAAAGAGCACGGGGTTGCAGTTCGTTCACATGTGCCGATGCACGAGCATAGGGTAGCCGGTATGCAAGCGGATCACGTTGCAGACCGCGTAGGCTCACAAAACCCGCGTGCCTCCATGCTGCACATCAGGTCTGGAGTCATGGAACATGCGCCTGCCCAACAACGGGGAGCGAGATGATTGAGGCGACAGTGACGAGACAACAAAACGAAACCCCCACTCGTCCGCATGGGAAGGGCACTAGGGACGAGTCGAGAACGTGGACTGGCAGCACAGCAGGCCAACCGCCTGTCGCGCCGAACCGAGACAGTGAGGCCGAGTAAGTATCGAGGGCCCACCGGGAGGGGCGTGCCAACGGCGTCAATGGGGAGGGGAGGGGAGGCGTGTGGCTCGGGAAGCAGGTTTGGCTCACAAAAAATGGTGCCAAAATTGTCGAGCCGGAATGCAGAGGCGGGGGCTAGAACGAGGCTGAAGACTTCCAGGCCTTCGGCCGTTGCGCTAAAAGATGGTGACAGTTGGGGTGGCGATCCGTGGCTTGCAATCTGAGGTGATCTTTAGGTAGCTGTTGGGGAGCGCCGGCTACGTTCTGGCTCTGGCAGTTGGGGATTGTTTTTCTCGTAGGGCTTCCTGGGCAGATGAATGTTTATTTCGGGTGTGTTTTTTACAGGCCAGGGCCTTTTTTTCATTCTCCTACAGGGCACAGGGCTCCTCCTAGCACCCAGAGCACAGGTACATTCCATCGCTTCCAGGGTCCCCAGCTTGACCGGGGTAGCTGAAGACGGGCCAATGGCAGAACGTCCTGTGCTCCCCATCGACGCAGCCAATGGCCTCCAGCCTTGGCCATCGTACAATTCCCCTCCGCAGCCTCGCCCATCATACGATCTCGACAGGCAGTGGACAATTTCTGCTACGCCAGGGTTCAGGGCCCCTGGGGGCGATGGGCAGCCATGTCCAAAGTCACGCCATTACGGCCGACAAACATCACGACGCCTTCCCGACAGTGTCTTTTTTTTTAATTTTTTTTTTGCTTGTGCTGTGCTGTTCCTCCCTACAGTCGCCCTCTGCCCCCTAACCTTACCTGCCTACCCACCCGCCAACACCACAAGTGATCAGACAGAGCACGACCCCAAGCAAAACGACCAGAAACGGGTCCCAACTCAACTCGACTCTCGGGACACGCACCGCACACCTCACCTACGCACACAGAGCGGATTATCCGGTTTTCACCTTGTCTCGCTGCATCCTATTCGGCCTCTTCTTTCCCTGTCCCCCGCGTCTCGCCTCTTCCACCTGCGAATTGGGAGCCGCATCCTGTCCCACCCCCGTCGCCTTCCTGTCGACTGATACTCCTCTGTAAAACCTTTCACTCTCGATCCTGTGGTTTGGCCAACCTTGCCGGCCTCATCAATCCCCCCGACTTTGTCCTCTGCAGCCGCCTGCCGCCCAAATCGACCATATCTTTTTTGCTCGTCTCTATTCCGACACCAAGCCGCCTCACTACTACATCGGCCTCATTCTTAGCGACACCCCACCTAGCTGGTTGTCGGGCCTTCGATCTCCTCATCTCCGCCCACCCGCCATACTCGTCAGACGTCAGCATCAGTAACCGGTCGTCTCGAAAGACATTTTTTTCTCTGTCCAGCTTCTTTTTAATAGCGATCGGTACCAACGCAGTGCGCAACCACCGTCGCGTCGCCTTCCGAAACCTTCCGCGTCGATTTCAACAACTCCCTCATTTCCTAGGGTGACGTGTTGTTCGATTGATTCAACCTCTCGAATGAACCATCCTGTCTGCTGATACAATCATTCTTTGTCGAATTATTTTATCGTCGCCGCCGTTTGATTTTACGCGAATTGAGTCGGCCTCACCCATATCTGGGCCGCTGACGCGAGATCCCCCCATCCAAGACATCTGAACGGCCTCTGCGGGTCTGGGGATGCCGTGTTAGCGATGGATCCCAATCTTCTCAGTTTCTTCTCGGTCCCAAACAACCAGACGCTAAACCCCGTGGATCAAAATGGCGAATCCTCTTCCAGCGCTCAGCAACAAGATCCTTCATCATGGCAACCAACTGGCCTCGGTGACATGGGTTTTTCGGACCGGTCATCCGGACCATCAGGACAGAACATGAACTCGTTCGATAACAACTCGACTGCCCCCAGCGATATATCATTTACACAAGCTCCTATGATATCTCCATACACCCAACATAAAGCAGTACTGCCCACGAGAGGACACCCGCGACAACACATGCAACGGAAAAAGGATGCTCATGAGAGGAAGCGCACAAAGGTTGATACAGACTCTGCTTTAGAGTCTTTGGATTATTGGATTCAGTTTGATGACGAGGATGTTGATAGAGCGGGAAGTTTCGAAATTGACTTTTCCAAGCGGTTTGAAGTGGTGAATCCGAGCCGGTTCGTACCTTTTTTTTTTAAACCCCCCACATGGATAGTGTGGACACTCGCTGATCTTCAAAGGCCCCAAAGCTATGTCTCAAGTTCGACAACGCCGGGTTTGGGTACAAATATTTATGCGACAGCGCCCGCATTTAGAGGTGCCGAGTTTTTTGATGATAATGCACTCGACAATGCGTTGTCCGACGATGAGGATGGAATCGATTCTATCAACCTGGAGGAGCAATTGTCCAAGATTGAGACAATGCCCCCGCCTGAGGTCCCCCCGCGTGAAGGTCTCTACTCAACCCCCCTCAGCTGGGAGAAGCCTGAACCAGGCCTACGGATGGAGCAGGCTTTTGGACTTGGAGAAAGCCCTGGCGGTATCCCTGGCGGATATCAGCAGGCGATGCCCGGGGTTGGAAACCAAGTAAACCAAGTCCTGAGCAATGAGGAACAGCGACGCCTTCTGGCGATTGCGATGAACACTGGTCGGACTCCAGCTAGCTTCATGCCCCCAAGTGGCTTCGGGCTGGGATTTGGGGCTGGTCTTGGCAACGGCCTGCCACCAGAGTTTAATGCTAGCATTGATTCTATTCTAGGAGTTGGTAGCCAAAGCCAAAACCAGACTCCAACGCCTGCTGACAGCTCCAAGACCGGGCCTGAGATTAAGCGCGAAACTTCCTCCAACGATGGAGGCAGTTCGGCGGCACTGAGCTCGTCTCGGCCCCAGGCCCAACGCAGCAATACTGATAGTGCCTTGGACAAGGGCAAAGAAAAGATGAAGGTTGGCGATCGGACAGCTCATAACGACATTGAGCGAAAATACAGAACAAACCTCAAGGACAAGATTTCAGAGTTGCGCGACGCTGTTCCTGCTCTCAAGTCTATACCAGAGGAAGGCATGGATGATGATGATGCTTCAAATCCACAAAGAGCCCCCAAAGTGAGCAAGGTTAGTTTCCAATCGCTTTTCCGCCGACTCCCTTCTTCCTCATTCATTCATGCTAACATTCTTATCTTAGGGGACCGTATTAACGAAGGCCACCGAATATATTCAATACCTAGAACGCCGCAACAAGGCCATCATGAAGGAGCATCAGGAGTTGGCACGGCGACTTCAGGCATTCGAACAGCTACTCAGCGCCTCGGCTCGACAGCCGTTCTTGATGCCCAACCACAGCCGAACCCTCTTCGACCCAAGAGGTTTCTGCTAAAATAGACGATGTTTTGTTCCAAGGGTGCTTGGAATTGTGTATAAATATACCCCAGCGATGACTCGTGCTGTCTACACTGCTCATCCTGTTTCAACGTACATATGTTTTTGTTATGTCTTTTATTCTGCCTGTTCATTCTTATTTTTTTTTTATGTCTCGGCCTCTCGGCTTCGAATACTTGAGAGCTTGGTGTATGTCTCGCTTCTGTACGGACTTTTTGGTTGGTAACGCCCTCCCTTGCGTGCATGAAATAGAGCGATGGACAATGAGATGTTATATGGGCTGTTATTTGTATTAGATGCGAAGATCGTGTTTCACAACGCATCTAGGGGGTCTCAGAGGATTATTTCGCGGATTGATCTTCAGGTGGGAGTTACCCTAGAGCGGGATGGCTTGCAAACGAGATAAACAGAGTCTATGATTGGGCGGGTGCAAAACATACCCGGCAGGGTTGGCTTGGGCTATGGGATGATTTTTGTTGTTTTGGTGCGCTCGATTCGACAACTCGTATAGCCGAGAGGCGAGCGGAGTAGTTTCATGACGGGACATGATGACAAGATGGGTATATAACAAAGCGGTTATACGAATCGATCACGGATTGCTCCGTCGTAATCATTTTATCCTTGTTTTTTATTTCGTCATGGGTGTTGTACACGTGCTTATTTAAATAATCATATCACACATAATATACGTTATCGTAGAGCTTCAATGTCGGCCACCTCTTTCACAGCTTCAGTTGTGAGGATGTATGGTGAATCATCATCGACGCAGATGCTGTCTTCGATTCGGATACCCATTCCTCTGAACGCCGCGGGCCACTTCTCACTGTGGGGAACGTAGATGCCCGGCTCGATGGTGACGCAATGGCCGCGACGCAAGGTCTCGCGGCGACTGTACCCTGGGCAGTCGTGCACATCAAGACCAATGTAGTGGCCGACATGGTGGGGGAAGAGCTGGTCAATGTTGCTCATGGAGACATCGAAGCCAATGGAGCGCAGCTGGTCCACGAGACCGCGCGCGGTAATGTTATGAATGTCCTCGAGAGACATGCGGGCACTTTCGCGACACAGTGAGACACTGGAACGCTGCACCTTGAGGATGGCTTCGTAAAGATCGCGCTGGGCAGGCGTAAATTTGCCCGACGCGGGCCACGTACGCGAGATGTCGGTAATGTAGGTGCCGTACTCACCACCGGCATCGATTAGGATGAATTCATCTTCTTTGAATGTGCTGTTGTTAACAGTGTAATGAATACAGTTGGCACGATCGCCGCCAGCAACCACAGGGATGTAAGCCGGGCCGTCACAACCATTAATTGTGAATTGGTAGTCGAGAAAGGCGTGCAAATCCTTTTCCCTCTTCCACGGGCGACGCATGGCATCTGTGATGGCACGTCCAGAAATCTGGCCAGCCAAGCGCATGTTGGCAACTTCAGCTGGGCTCTTGATAACACGCAGCTTGTTCATGACGGAGTAGAGAGGCGTGCGATTGGGCCTTGAGCTGCGACCGGAAAAGAAGCTCATCAACCAGTTGGCGGTGCTGCTCCGGGAGGGCTGAAAGTCGGCGTATACAAGCTTTGCCGACTCGAGCTGCTTCGATAGGACTGACTGAGCCTGGTCGATGGAGAAGGCCTCGTCGGCATTGAATACATCACGAGCAGCATCTACGCCGTTGCGGTATCCGTTCCATTGCTCTTCACGTGGGCACTTGGGCTTGACAAACATGCGAAAGACATAGTCTCCCAGGTTGGGCCCCGTCTTCTCGATTGTGGCAATGGCTTCGCCTTCTTGCCAGCCCGTCAGATAGAGAAAGTTGGACTCTTGACGGTAAGGATGAAAGACGGCACCAGATTTGTATTGAAGAGAGGCAGCATGTAAGACGGCGATGCTGCCTTCGGTCATGGAGTCGGCAAGGGCGGCGCGGCGGTCGGCATACTCTTGAGCTGTGATCCTGGGAGTCACTATATCGGGATGATGGTCAGCAGGGTCCTGCGGGGGCATCGAGAACAGGCCATTGACCCATCCAGGGGAAACGCACGTTCACCGGGTTGTAAAATGTGAGGATGGGTCTCGTAGACGGGCTGTCCGAAGCGGAGTTCGCTTGCGGAAACTGTGGCATAGGTGCGGCATCGTGCTGGGGCATGCCGGCGAGCAAAGGTGGCTGATGAAAGAGAGCGACACGTCGCATGAGGAGGAGCCCGCTTCAAAGCTGAAGCTGTTCGGAGGGGCGCAGAGGTTCGGAGAGGGAGGCAGAGGCGGGCATCGAGGCTGCGGAATGAAGCTCGAGGAAGCTTCATTTTAGGGTAGTCGAGGTGGGATTATTTCTGGGCGAGATAATGTGAGCATGACGGACCAAAAAAAAAATTGTCTTCGGCCGGGCCGCGGAGCAGGGCGGGAGTTAGAAGCGGAAAGGGGGGGCGGAAACAGGGATCAAGCAGGCATGCCAAAGTATCAATGCCATTGTTAAGGATGGAATTCATCTCGTCTCGTCTCGTACTTACAATTGGGGTACTCCCTTGGAGTGGTGGTGGTAAAAAAAAGTGTACGTATCGATCCAAGTCAGATCCGAGCGGCGCGGCTATCCTAGGGTGGGCTGGCGGTTTATGAGGGTCTGTGGTTGGCAGCCGAGGCTACCCTCCCCGGACCCGGACAAGGCTACCTCGTCACAACAAAGCAATTGACCAACGAACGGAGGCGATGTGGGAAGAGAATGGATGCAAGTCATGTCGTGTGCTCGGGTGCATGAGGGAAGGATGACTGGCATACGGAGAGCATGGTAGAGGACTAATGTCAGTGCGATGCACTGCACATGCAGCCGTTGCCGCAGACAGCTACGCAGGCGAAACACGTCAACGTCGACTGGCTGGCGTGAGCTTTGTGTCTTAAGGGCTTTGCTAATTACATATACAGATGAGGCAGGGACTCGGGCTGGAGGGTGATGCGCAGTGTGGAGGTGAAGAAAGGAAGTTCACGATGGCGACATGGGGACGCATATGGTGCATCCCGGGAGTTGCAGATGGAGAAGGAATAGAAGCAGGGCTGCAGTTAAGTGGAAAAAGAAAAACAACAAAAACAACATAAACAAAAAGTAAGAGAGAAACCGGGGACCATTACGCACTATCCGATGCTCGGCTCAGGCGAGCTGAGCTCCTTGGAGATTAGTTTACCAGGCGCGTGGACCACAGTGGCTGCAGGGCGAAAGTGATACAGTACGCATTTGTTTTTCTTTCTTTGTCTCCGGCAGCAGCAGAGTCGCATTGTCATCAGTTTTCGGAAATGGCTGGCCCCATCCCGCTGTTGTTTTTCGTCCTCTTTGGTGCTGGTAGTTCAGGTGGTTGCTGGGTGCAGCCGCCCCGGTCCGTGCGTGTTTTTGGCACTGCGGCCGAAGCGGGCATAGCGCTGTTGTGCCAAGCGCGAAAGAGTCTCTAACAACAGTCGTCTCTCGCACACGCAAAACCACGACCACTAACCACCACCCAAACCCAGACCCGGACCAGGCCAGGCGACCACCACGCACAAAAACATCGTCCACCTCGACTCTTCAAGGCTTTGCTCTCCTGCCTTGTCCTTCTTTCCTCCCTCTCCGTCGCTTGCCTCGCCTGTCGCCCATGTCTTGGTAGCATCTCTTACCCTCGTTTTTTTTTGCCCCCCTCCCCTCTGCCACCTAGCCAAAATTTGACGTGGCGGGCCCTCCGCGTCGCGTGCTTCTCAAAAGCTCCTCTCCCAGCC
>NAGG01000127.1:0-117241 GCA_003031705.1 Calonectria naviculata | reverse complement strand
GGGGGGAGGAATAGTATTGTTGACCACCGGGAGGGGGGGCCTGGCCACCCTGGTATCCGCCGTAGTCACGGTTTGCTAGGAAGAAGTGTTAAGAAATAGATCGAGGTAGCTAGTGTAAGGTGAAGGGAACTCAAGACTCACCTTGCTCTGGAGGAGGAGGAGGGGGAGTCTGTTGGTATTGCTGTGGGGGCTGTTGATATTGCTGTGGAGGTGGCTGCTGATACTGCTGTGGCGGTGGCTGCTCATACTGCTGTGGCGGTGGCTGCTGGTATTGCTGTGGGGGCTGTTGCTGGTATTGTTGCTGCTGGTACTGCTGCGGTTTTTTGTCACCCATTCCGAAGCCATCGAACTGGGACTGCATTTTATTGAAGAAAGACATGGTGGGAGTGTTGCCTCCGATAGAGGACTGGCTTCCGCGTGTAAGTGGTTGAGGGGTAAGAGGTAGAGGATTGTGATGAACAGATGAGAGTGATTGGGACAAGAGGAGGTGGGAGACACGCCCGATATATAGAATTTGACTCAAGGTGGCATCTGGGTTTTTTCGTCTTTGAAAAAGTCTCTTTTTGATCCTAGCGAGATGGCTGTGCAAGCTTTCCGCGTATCAGCCCACGACAGACTACTCGCACTTGGCAACATGCACATGTGAAGGCACGAATGACGGGCGGGTGCGGTGTGGACAAGTCGCGTAGCACGGGTCTGCTACTACGCAAAGCCGCACTTGGTTGGCTGCCTCCCGCGCATGAAATTAAGCCAAGCACAGATTCACCCGCGACATATACTATGCAGCGTATCAGCGCACATGTCAAGCTGGCCTTAAGGGTGGGCAAAAGGGCGCCCAGCACGACTCCCGGGCCGTCCGGGTGGGGCTGGGCTCCGGAGCGACGAAGCTCATTCGAGGCACCGTACTAAACCGCTTAGCACAGCCCGAGCCTCTGGGGCCATTTTCCCAACTGACGGCCGACATTCCAGCCACCATGCCTCGGTGAAACCTACGAGAAGCCGCCTTCCAGAGCCCGGGCCGCCAATTGACGATGCTCATTTGAGCCACCGTGTTCGAGTCATAATGTCTTTTACGAGTTACGATGCGTGCAACTAGAGGACAGCGCAGATCGCTGCCAGGCGAGGCCGACAAAGTTTGCACGGAGCTTCGGACGTTGGCGCTTGGGGCTCTTCAGTCCGTCCGTCCCACTGTGCCCCACTTGTGCCCAACCGCCCGCGTATGAACGTTGGTAACGATGGACGAATGTGGTGCTATCTGGCAAAAGATAGGTTCATAGTCTTTGAATGGGGAAAGAGTCTTACCTTCTATAAGCGAATGATATGGGAACATGCCTTTAAACTTCTCTATGCGAAGAACTAAACAGTCGACATGTGCTGGATTGCGGTATTTTCCATTCGTCCACGATATTGAGTGCGAGCTTTGACATTATGACTAACATAGAATGGGTTGGGTATGTTGGCCTCCATCATTTCGCCCTCTTGATGATATTACGGAAGTTGATGTCACATTGGTGGCTACGGAAAAAGTAAAGTGACACTCCGCCAGTGCGCATTGTAACGTTGGCTTATATTATATTTGGTAATTGAGAATATATCTTTTGCCAAGGCATTTATTTGGGGCTATGGACTGGAAAGTAAGACTATATAAAAATCCGGTTCTATCATTGGCCCTAGTTTTAGGTCTACAGACAAGAGCAGACCACTCTGCAACGATATGTTGATGTTTTATATCATGCGTTTGAAGTTCTTGCTGATACAGCCGCAAAGGGTTCCCACATAATTTAAGCCAAAGTTTCCAACAAACTTCTCGCAACGCCAATAATCAAATCAATTGGTGGTTCACCTGGAGGGAGATCACCCGGGTACATCTCTCGCGTCGCCTTGAGCCAACGCACTCCCCCGGGTGTCTCTTGCCCCAGTTTGGCCTTGACAGCATTCACAATCTGCTGATATTCTTCCTCAGAAACCCCCCCTCCAATGAGAACGGCCTTTGGAAAGGGGTACTCATCACCGGGCTTCCGGGTGATATTCGAACCGATATTCGAGGATGGAAGGATAGCACCAGAGCCGGAAAGAACTTTGGGTATCTCATCGATAGCAGTTTCGATTTCCAGACAAGTGTGTATGGCTTTTAAATGAATAAGCTAATTGAAAACGAGCGCTGATATCGAGGCGTGGGTGAAAAGGAGGCAATTGCCATGAGCTTACCATCGTATTCTGGCTTGATTCCATTCGCGACATTTCGCATGACATCCGCACCTCGGCCGACAATGATGACAGGAATGCCTCTCGAAGAGGTGTTGTGAGACATTTTAGCGTGAGATATTTTAAAACCAATTGAATCAGTGTAAAAGGTGAGGAAGACGTTTTAAGACAGAGTACGATGGGAATATTGAGTGTAGGGCAAGCTGCTATACGAGAAATCCTTCTATTTATGATCTGCAGCCATATAATATCGTATGTTTGGCTCGGATATCCGACAATGAGCGAAGGCCGAGATATTCTAACCGCTTCATAAAAATGGGAGAGAGGGAGATTTAGGATTGGCTGTCCTTGAAACCTAGACCTGACAATTTTGCATTTGATTGTCGGCTCGGGATCCGAGAATCCCGGGTCCCGAACCTATGTAGTCAACAAGGCAATTCTAACCAAAATCTAAGAGAGGCTGGTGTCATAAAAGTATGACGAAGCAAGCACGGTTTGAAGCAAAAAGAAATTGATGTTTTGGCGAATAAAATCACTGAATAAAACCCGAGGAGCCGCTATCCCTGGTGCAACTTAGGCTCACAAAAGAAAATCGTTAGCCGCGCCTTGGCGTCTGCTGCAATCCCCAGTCTCTGCAGCCTGTACTTTTGATGAACTTTTCGCTTATTTCTTTCTCCACATGTTCCATTTCTCTTTCCATCTTCTACTCCCTCTGCTGTTGTCTTGATCGTCATGCACACTGGTCGTGCTCGGAGCCGTCGATGCAGATGGTTGAGTCAGCGAAGAGCCTGAAGCCGATCCTTGCATCGAGGAGCCCGACGTTTCCCTTATGCTTTCTTGCGCGGATTCGGAGCTGAAATTGGCATCGGAATCATTTACTGGCGCCTTTTCTTTGCTGCCCCGTCCAGCAGCTTTGCCATGTTTCCCAGACCCTAGCAGCGGCATGTGTCCAAATATGACGGCCGCACCATCATCGAGACCTGCAATATCTACAGGACTCATTGGAGTAGTCATTAATCTCGGGTTCCACGACTTTTTAGAGATAAGAAACTGAACCGGGCTAGCATCGCATGCTCCAAGCGTCCGCTGACACTGGCATGACTTGAGCGAGTCACTTGGAGAGACCCACACGAGCTTCTTTGTCAATTCCCCAACGTTCAATCCTGGTTCCATTCTTGATAAACGCCTTTCATGTAGCATTTTTAAAGTAGACACGGAAGCAGCCATATAGTCCGAGGTCGCTGGTACATATCTCCAATTGGCACAGACGCTGGATGGATCAACTGGCTGGATAAGACTTCCAAAGCCACTGCCAAAAATAGTGGTAATACCAATAGGTGATAAGAGATCCCTCCACCCAGATCCCCATGACTCGATGTATTGAACGCGTGGGTGAATAGGACCCAAGGGTGAAATTACATCCAGGATGTCAAATCCAGGAATGCTTCTTCGAGGATCCAATGTTTGCGATACCTTGATTCCGTCCTGAGAAGCTATCTTGACTTGCCTGTCGACTATAATCTCAATAGAGTGCAGTATCTTTTCTACTCGTGTGCGCAGAGTAGAATACTGTGTTTCTGTTTTGCCGTCTTTTGTCTGTTGATCCGTAATGTAGAGATTGAGGTTAAGATTAGCCCAGGTTTTGAGTGTTTTCATAGCCGCCTGACGGCCTGTGATGCCATCCCATTTATCCTTAAATTGTCTTGCATCAAATACCCAATCATATGGGGATTCAGGATCATTTTCATCCCGATGCAGCGAAATGCGAACCAGGTGAAGTAATGCAGACACGCCATCAACAAGCCATGCTCGACGCTCCAAGACATCATAAAACACGATAGGCTGCAGACTTATCCACTTTAGGAGGCTAGGGTAATCGTTTTCTCTTTCTAGCCAGAAAGGTTGCTGTCGTTTATTTAGCGATAGGTTCAACCCAGTAACCAGTTCAGTGCCACCCTCGACATATAGACGGTCGATGATAATTGCGGCGGGGGGCTTCTGTAATCCCGAGGCTCGGACATTGAGCCCCACAGATGGGTTTCCTTGATAGGGTCAGTAAAATAGCAAGATATTCTGTGTGGAAGCTCATACCGCACATATCGGTAGCATTAGAACACCATCCAACGAAATGGCGGCTCTGTTCAAGACTTCGGAGCGAATATCCGTCGGGTATAGTGAGCTGAAGCCTTTCTAAACTCGGATCGACATACGATATACGTTCATCAGCGTTTTTGCTAATCAGTATGTGCCAAGCTAGCATTCCAGTAGTTGCTAAGGTTGCTACTGCCAGAGAGCTGAACCCTTTCATTATTATGCTCTTGTCCCATTGAACGATCTGCGAGGACCCAACAAAGCGCGCCATCAGACCCAGAGACATCTCAAGGCCCGTGTTCCGCTCAGGCCTACCCAAAATTGGATAGCCGCAAACGAGGACGGGGTTCCAGAAGAGTTGTCCCCAACAAAATCCGTTTGATCCATGAAATATATCTCCGATGGCAATCTGTTTGACGTCGAAGACTATCTTACAGCGACCCTTAATTGGCGATGATGGACATGCGTTATCCTGGTGCTCGATTTGAAGATCTTCCACGTTAGGGGTACATAACACCACGCCTTGATGCGAGGTCGTTGGCGGAATCCTTAAAGCTGCAGCAAGCCATGCAATCTGCTCGGCTATTTCGGAAACATGGTACAGCTCGCCTGTTGCAGAAATTAGGCAGGACGACGGGCCATCCATTTTAGCCCACAGCTGAGTGGTGTGCGACCCAGAAGATGGAGTTGTGTTGGCAGAGCGTCCATGTGAATCAGTTTGTGAAGAGAGCATCTCATCTGCAGCAAATGGTCAGCCTGAGCGACTGTAATGAATAATTTCACGCGAGTCTCACAAGTACACTCCCTTCCCTCTGGGATGGAGACCAGTTGTTTTATCAAATTAATGAGAGCATTTCCCGTTTCAGGCCACGTTTGGGACATGTACTCGACAACTGTTGCAGCCTGTGCTTCAAACAAGGCACCGGTTAGACAGATCATATTCTCGAAGTTCTTTGGACAGTTCGTGTCCAGACCTCCATCACGGAAAAAGGATAGAAGGTTCCAATTTAATTGAAATGTCATGGTAACGGTAGGGGACGGCTTTCGACCGCTTATGTGATGAAGGGGTGTCTGGGACCGAAGTAGCTTCTGCACCTTCGTCCCGATGTTAGACATTACATCTGGAGTGCCATAAGTGAGTTGTCTGTGGCATCGTATGCTAGACACTAGCCACCGATAAGCAGCGGTATTTCGTACAAACTTTTCGTATTCTGTGAATTGGAACGGTACTAGATCATCATGGAGATCATGATTACTCTCGCCTTCATCCAAAAGTTCATTTGGTGTGAATGGCTCCATTTGGTTGAGCCAGTCCATTGTTACTTGCTCTGATTTGTGGAATGGATGACGTTCGGGCTCTTCTTCAACACTGTTGGTTTCGCTCACGACACTTTCTGCTTTCGAAGAACTAATATCTTGGTCTTGGCACAATATTTTGACGATTTCTCTACACATCTCTGTGTTAGGCCATGTAATCCAAAGGCTGCGATACTAAATCAAAATACAACGAGGCCACATACTTTCTATTTCGATGAAGCGTGACTGATGCTCCCCACTGGAAAGGGTTGGATGATTCTGCATGCATCCTCCAGGCAAACCTCTTCAATACCGTCTCAAGATACATTGGGTCTACGTCTGATAGCCCGGCATCATCGAGTACATCAGAGGTTTCCTGCAAAAGTTGAGTGGAGAATGCGTCGAGATACATAGCCTTGGGGTTGTCCAAGATAGAATCCATTGAGTAGGTTGTTAGAGCATCGTCATCGCGTGCTGACGGATACTTTTGTTGACCTTTGATAGATGAATCGTCGATCGTGATTGAATCCTCTGTTTTAGATACATCTGCGCTCTCTCCGTCTTGATTTGGTTCGGAGGTGTAACTTGATGTATGAATGATAGGAGACTGGTTGATAGTGGCCTCGAATTTGCTGTTGGTCTTCAAGGTTGTCGTAGTCGTGGGATATGTGGCCCTGCTCTGCACGTCCCTGTCAAATAACGAAGAGCCTGGTAAGCTCTCGCTCAGGTCTTCACTCCCACTTAATGCGCTGCCTTCTGTATCATCTTCGTATTTGGGGGCAGAATCAGTAACTTCACCAGCAATATGCTTCTTGCTGGTGGGTCTCAAAGTCGTGACCGTAGTTACCGGGACATCTTCCAAATTGAAACTCGAACGGCCTGTGGCAAACCCCATGTTAGTTATATTCCTAATATCCGTATCCGGAGAACGGCCGTTTCACAAGAGGCACACATGTCCTTACGGGGTTCAGTTGTGTTTTGCCCTTCAATGCTTTTCCTATCCCGAAGACCTAGGTCATTCAAACATGCTTGTAGCTCAGAATCGAGATCGCATAGTTGCTGCTCAATCTCCCCTGTGAGGTTGGTTTTATCGAGCGTCCTCAGCCGATCAGAAATTGCAAGTAATGCTTTATCGGGCATCTCAAAGCGCTCTTTGGTTGAAGTTGTTTCTGTTGTGGATTTATCATCTTCTGATGGTGTTCGATTGCTAGATGCTGCTGCCTTTCTACTAATGAGTTAGTAGAGCGGTCAGTTTTGACCATGGGCCGTTTCAAATCAATAAACCTTACGTATAAAGTTGTAGCAATGCTGGCACTAAAACCTGGGAATAGTGATTGTCGATTTCTTTCTTATATCTGGCAAGCCTTTGCCTATTTTGGATTGTCTCAAAGTTGCGAATAACCCTTTTTACCATACCTCCACTCTGCAAATCCGCTTGTTGTTGAAGGAGCAATGTGCATTTCTCAAGAGTTGTCTGAACGGCTTGGATATCATCAGGATGCAGATATTCAAGCTCACCTTCATATTGAGATTGGAGCAAGTTGAAATGACGTTGCAGCCTTACGACAGCCCGACGAAATTCTTGGAGCTCACTTGGCGCATTTTGAATGCGATCAAAACCGCCAATAACGGAGTCGGCTAGGTTAATAACTTTAACAGCGGTAGATGCAACACCTATAATAGTACTAACGTCCATATTTAGGATTGTAGAAGGCTAAAGCGCGTAGCATGCACTAGAAGTTCGTTCTGGTGAGACTTGGTAGAAAGTGTGCAATGCGCCCTCATGTTCTGTTTAATCCCGCGAGCTGGGTGAGCCAGGCACCCATGCATCAACCTCAGGGAAGCTGGGGTCTTAGCCCGCTATTTGATTGGCTTGGGGACCAACGCGGGACGCGTTCCGTGTTATGATGCGAACCAGCGCCGACCGCGTTGTATCTCAGCCTGATCCATCACGTGAAAGGGCTAGTGCTGAGTAGTAGTTCTGCTTCAGGCGCAAAACAAAAGTTCAAGAGGGGAAATTTATCTACTTTAAGCGGAATTTATGGGGGTTTTGTAAGAGGTAATTGAAAATGGAGACAGTTTTGGGGAGGGCGAAGAAGATAAGTAGAGCAACGGGGCCATAGAAGAGTAGCTGTGTGTTGAATACTACAATAGTCAAAACTCCTCATTAATTCTTCTTCAATTTCTTTAATCAATACCTTAGGAATAAGATTTGGAAACGCGAAGATCGGTAACCTGCCTCAAACCACCGTCGGAGCGAAGGCCAGCCCCAGAACAATCCTACGGTAAGCTTACTGAATTGCATAGCAGTATATTGCTAACAGGAAGAAGACAAAGACGCAATACCCTATATCTCAGAAATAGCAGACAAGGCTGTGATTAAAGCAGATGTCAAAAAGGTTGTTAAGATGGCCTTTGAATTCACCTACCATAAGGTGTGCTAGGCTCTTAATGCTATGGAGGATGAGAGTGGGGCCTTCTATAATATGTTTAAAGAAAATACCCATAGCTCCTATTATGATTATAATTATTAAATATAATTTTTAAAGGATATTTCTTCCTTTAATATCTATTTCTCGGATTTATTTTCAGGAAGATTAGAAGAAGAATTCTTCACATCTTTCGTTATCTTCATGTGTAATCCTCAAGCTCTGGTGGCCTGAGCCGACCCAACTAGCTTTTCACAGTGAACTTTGTACAGCAGGCTACAACATCTTTCGTTATAACAGCACCGCCCATGTCTACTTCCACTTCTGGGACATTGGAAAATATGTCCTTTTTCCAATTCATGATTTCGTTGTTTGAAATCAGATCACAGAAAATGTCCTCGGCACCCTCTTTAAGGGTGGCCAGCCAATGGACACAGTAATGGCTGGATTCTTTCTCGAACGTTGCAGGAATTTATTGGGCGCTTCACATCGGCGGAATGAGAATCGCAGATTTGGTCATGCCGCCAGTTTGGACCCACGAATTGGTCTTGGAACTGAATATCGATCATATCGCGACATCTCTTGAATTGTTGTCTCGCAGTTTCCTTATCCGAATGTTTGATGAGGAGAATTGCGGTCATGTCTTGGTTGTGGAGGTTCTTCGACTTTGCCAATTCCTCTGCGTCGTTGAATCGGCTTGCGACGGGCGAAATTCTTTGGAGCTTCCTGCAAATGCAGTTTTGCTCTGGTACTGTCACCATATTTTCATCTATCTGATTAATGAAATGGAGCTAGAGTCTACCCGCCGTGCCAGAATGACTTGAATGTTGGCTGTTGATATTGAGTCGAGGATGTTTAGAATTGGATTTGAGATGAAGAATTGGGAGCACAAGTATCCATGCTCGGAGGTGGCCCTGGTATTTATACCATTAACTATGAGAGTGGTTGGTAATTTCTTGATTCATAGCGTTCAAATATTCTAACAAGGCAAGATGTACCGGTCACCAGTTCTGTCAAATGTTCAATTGACTTGTTACCATAATTGGAGTATTTTATTTGATGAATCATCTTTTTAGAACAAAGAAGTTTGTTCCTGAAGGTAAATTTACTGTCCTGGGGTGTTGAGCGTGGAGCCCTTTGTTCATAATATTTCCCTGTTCACAGCGATTGTTGTTCACAACATTTCTTTTTGCCCCAAACATAGCTGGACCACGTTTTCAAAATCCATGACGCTACCAAATTTCATTTCTCGAAGTAGTAAAGACGTCATTAAAATATCAAATCCATACCATTTAATGCATCTGTGATCTTAATATTAGATCTTGTCATTCTTGTAACGTCCATAGAACCATAGGCCCAATGAGTGTTCACGCCATCGCCCAGTAGCGCAAATTTTCATTGTGTATATGGATAAATAGAATATCATTTTATTGTGCAGGATAAGCCGACTGCGGGCAATTTGGAGTTTCGGATGATGTGTGTTGGAATGCACCCTGGGTGCCACTTCTAACGACAAATGAACGGAAGGCAGACCGAGCAGGGGGGATGAACAACTTGGTGTCAAGATACTTTCAAGTACTGTTATTGAACACAAATTCGTACACCTGGAAAAAACATTTCCCCAAAGTGAGTTGCGCTTCTGCTGGTAGTTGCCGATGGACTAAAGAGCAAGCTGCTTAAACGCTGGCGACAAGATTGAAAGTAATTTCCCTAGCCCAATTATGACAAAACATCTAAATCTATTTGTGCTGGATCGTATTTCATCATTGGAAAAACTCAATAGCGCGTTGCACGCGTGTGTACAGCGAGTTTGCATGGCATGAACAACTAGGATTCATCATCCAGAGCAGGACCACACCTCTCATATATAAAAGACATTGGCAGATGAGTTGTGTCTAATTTGGGCTCATGCAATCGATTTTAAGCAAATTGCCCGGATTATTTCTCATGTGATCAGGCTGGTTGTTGTTGCTACTGGTTTCAGGCATCTCCAGCACTTATCCGCGCATGAAGTTCACGCATATTTTCTGGGGGTTTTCCGTCCAATTTGCAAATCATCTCCATTGTCAATAAAGTAATATTTCATGGAATCAACCTCAGTCTATACAGAATAGGCCCTATTCGACTCAGTAGAATACAAAACCCTTAATGGGGGCCTCATCGCTGTTGTGAGCTGCAATGTGATGTTAGTCATCTCAACGATCTGAATGGCGATGCGGGGTCAAACAGAAGCCTCAGAGAGCAGCCAAGTGGCCAAGACTTGGATAATCGCCACACACGCCGTAGACAACACTTACAAGTAAACGCAAGGACCATTGTAATAGTTGAAGGAATCATCCAGTTCAGCGCCCAAATAGCCTGCTGTAATTCCTACAGGACATGTGTCTATCCGAGCCTGACACATGAGGCCACTGACGCCTTCCTTGATATAGTACTTGGTACATTTGGAATCAGGTTTGGTAGTGTGACTGAAGAAAACGCAACTCAAAGTTCCGTAGCAGGACTGGCAACATTCCTTGGCGGTAATGCCATTACTAGTTTCGCCAACCACATCATCGGACAAACGTAAGCTTGCGCCTGCCGCTACCAGCGAGATATCATCACAAGGAGCAGCTGTTTCAGTGGCAGTCTCAGTCACGGTACTAGCATCGATGATGGTGGTAGTATCTGTTTTTGTCGACGTAATAGTCTTTGTGTTTTTGTCGACAATGGTGGTAGAGGTATGGATGGTTTGAGTAAGTGTCTTGGTGATGGTCTTGGTGGTTTCAGGTGCTGACAGGACTCCAGTAGCAGAATACTTAGTGACGGTGACGGTTCTTGTAGTAGTAGGGGCGTATTGGACTTCTTTGTAGGCCGTCTGTAGGTAAGGGGAATTCTTAACTGTGACAGTAGCTGTGTGGATAGATTTCAAGGCCTGAGTAGTGGTTAAGAAGCACGCTGCAAAAGCAAATTAGCTCTATATTACGAGATGTTGCCAAGGAGGGGGGATGGCAACTCACAGCATTCGGCAGGGAGAGGTGCACGACGCGCCAAACGCTTCCTCATGTCAGTCAAACTTCTACGGCGCTTTCTGGTATCGCAGATGCTCTCTTGCCAAGGCACTGTAGATGTACTGGTGTATGTCCTGTAGAGATTATTGTCAGCGAGGACACAATCAGGGTATGAGATGTTGCATACACCGTAGTCGATGTTGATGTTGTTTCCATCTCAGTTTGCACCACAGTCGAGGTGCTCGTAGATACTGTAGTGTCGACAATCGTCTTTTTCTCAACATTTGTTTGGGTGGCTGTAAGAGTGGTAGTTGGTTGAGCAGCACTGGACAAGTCAACACCAGCGTCCATTGTATTCTAGATGTCTATAAGGCTTACGGCTTGGCTTTCATTGTGATGGTCTTGTAAGCCTTCTTGGTGACGAGTGGGCGATTGACGGTTCGAGTGGTGGTGATGGTCGGCCGAACGGTGACAGTGGATGTGACGGTTTTGCCTGGAGCCTGGCAGGTCGAAATTTTTATTTTCTTGTCGGCTATTAAGCATATTAGCTGTGTGAGCAATTCGGCGTCTATCACGGGCGAAAGCCAGTGATATGGATAATTTCTACTAATTAAATCATGGCATCGTCCGGTATGCTGGTTAGAAATATATTTGCACATGACCGTTGGGGCCTTGCAGGTTGGCAGGTTGGAGGCCGAGGCCGCCGCGACCCAGAGGAAAAGAAATGGATCAAATCTCATCTTCTATTGTAAGCAGTGCGATTCAGAGCTACGAGTGCAATGATAGTTCAGTAGGAATAGTAACAAAAGAAAGAAAAATCGGCGTGGAATCACGGCGTTTAATAGGCATCACAGCTGGGTCAACTAATGCTCTCTTATTTTAGAGCCTATAACTATTGAACGCCACCGAAGCCACGTTTTAACAATAAGTTGAAGAGCCAACAATGGCGCGCATTTTGGTCAGCGGAAGAAGGATAACTTCCCCCATATCACCGTGCCATTTCAGTGAGCATAGCTGGATGTCAAACTATTCCGCTGATCAGTTAAAATCCCGACACAGCTATATTTAATTATCATTCACTCAAGTCCCCAACTTACACGAAAGCCCCCCAATTCCGGCCAGTTGATAGTTGACAGCCGCTACCCCTTTCCTGTTGGTCCAAGTGCCCGTTGGCGGCGCTTACTTTGTTAAGCAACGGGACCATTGCTTACATACTAACTAACCACAGGGTCTAGAGACGTTAGCTTGTCGCACTAATCCACTCTCTATTCCCACGTTATTTGGATCAAGTCTAGATCTCTGTACTAACACGGCTAATCATTCAAGTGCCCTCAATATCAATCTGTAGCGATTGCTGGAAGCCTGGTTATTGTCCCCCAGTGTACGACGAATCAGGAGCATGTTAGCACCAACCCACAAATCGTGACTGAGCTAGACACGGAGGTAAACAAGGCTTATAGCCAGATACTGGTCATGAAAACTCAGGAGATGGGGTGAGATGAGATCTGAAGAAAAGCGTACACTGCATGGAAGTCTTCGTCATGACAGCCCTGTATTCCACCACAAAGTGCAGGGCCTGAAGAGTCATCTTTTGTAGAAGAAAATCACCATTAAATTTGGAGGATTGTAAATAAAAGCCAGCTTTTAACTCAAGATGAAACCGATCCCTTCAACATGGTTCAACTTCAATGGATGGCGCATCCGTCAGCGTTCAGCAAAATGCCCTGGGGTCCCTGTTTGGAGCATCGCTACCCTAGACGCGACCAACATGATGACGCGTCTCATCCCCTACCCCACCTTCTTTTCATAAACGTCTTGCCTAATGTTTATGAAATTGATGGACCCATTCAATCTACTGCTGGAAGGGAATCAACCTAACCTAGAGCATGTTAGTGTCGGTTCTAGATCCAGAAACTAGACCCTGAGTAAATTCTCGCGCAGGGCGGAACAAGAGTGGAGATGAAGGCTAGAACTAGCATTGGCGGTCTTGATAGCATGGGTCCCTTTTGCAAATAGCTTCGCAGAAGGAGCACATATTTGTGGGCCGTGGGCTTGTTCCGCGAGATAATTATCCCGGCGCGCACTATCTACATCGCCTTATACGCTCGACACCTAGCTCTATCTGCCATGCTAAATCCCATCTGCCCTTTGTAGCTTGGGACCTACTTGAGATTTACGTCATAGGTGAATTTCATCTAGAGCTTTGCCTTCCATAAGCTGTGAAGCGTCTTGCTACTAAAAGGAAACCCTGCACATCATCTGCACAAATTTCATCATTTAGGTAGCATGCATACAAGTGATCAGAATAATACATAATCTGTACAATTGGATCCATCAAGTCTCATTCCGCATGATAATATGTTCGGCATTCTTCATTCCCGGGAAAATGTTTGGTCGTTCCCAATTTCATCGTCAAATTTACATGTCGACAATGTCAGGATTGATGAAGATCCCCGAAACTATCAGCCGAGCATTAAGAATAGTGAAATTTTGTGGAGTTTTGTCCACAGTAGCTTGGCCGATGACTAGCCACGGCTGTAGGCCAAACCTTGGTTGCTGCATTGACTTCACATGGGTTGGTTGTCAACCCCGTGGCCCACGTCATGACGCGCGGGGCGTTGGAATGAGTTCATTATGGCGCTTAATCATGCCAAAGTTTTCATGACTACGACTGCGGGACGGATCGTGGACTTCGTCCCCGCAGCCGCTAGCCCACACCGATACAAACGACGAAACTATTGGCCGCGTCTGGAATGTTGGCCCCAAGCTCGCTGCTGATGGCCAGGTGGGCTGCCAATAAATTGCTCATCAAGGTCAACCAACATGAAGATCAAAGCAGCCTTACGTGCGGGGACATTAGGGTTATTGTAAGGCGCTCGTCTAGCCAAGGTTTGGATCCTGATACGTTTGCGGCGTCTTTGTGACCCGCTTGAGGGGTAAAGCATCCATATTTAAAATTAAGTTTCTTGTAATAGGTCCTTAGGCAATCATAAATTGTTCATTCTTACTCAGGATTTTATGTTAGGTTGGACCTAGCGAGATGTAAGTGAGGATGATAGGTAAGGATATCTTGACAAGTCAATATGGTCAATGGGTGCGCGGAATCAATAGATCTCAAGTGATCGATCCTCTCATAAAATTCGTTTGCTACGATTTATTTGACTTTGCCCTCGTGTATATCACAAAATACTGTCTGCCTTAGTGTCAAATAATGGTAGGGGCGGCAACATCCATCGACTTAGTCTGTCTATAGACGGCTTAAAGGCTCTCAAAGACTTGTAAACTCAATCCAATGACATTGGCTTTTCAACACTGCACCTAGTGTATCTCATTGGGCGAGAGATGGAAGGTTATAATGTACCCATAGTACATGCTTAGCCAAAGGCAGTCATGATCAACACTTCAGCAACGTGGGTGTTCCGATCACTAACAGAGGTTGTAGCCTCATCAAATATCATTGCCTTATAATATACCTATATAATACTCCTTCCCTGGTCCGACTTTTGGTTCTCACTCATCAGGCCACTCAAACTTGTGGAAGGGTGACATCATCACATATTCTAATTTGATAATGAAGTTCACAGCTCTCTTGGGCTCTCTAGCCCTAGCGACCTCCGTGTCGGCACGCCAAGCCGCACCTCAGTTGAAGTTGCCTTGGGGTGTTTGGGAGGCAACTGAGTACGAACATGATGAAAATGTGAGCAGGATTCGAATTACAGCGAGTCCCTACTAATATTCATAGATTTACCTGTTCAAAGATGTCAGATTTGGCGCAAAGCCGGAAAGATTCAGTGCACCAGCTTTCCCCAAGGAGAAGTCTGACAAGGTGCAAAAGATCGATCACCCTACCACCTGCATTCAAGTCGACTTGGGATTGATGAAGAAGCCCCCGGGAAATAAGACGCTTCTCGGACAGCCAAAAGCTGACCCCAAGAGCGAGTCTGAAGATTGTCTCTTCCTGGATCTTTATGTGCCCAAGGCGGCGATGGAGTCAAGCGGCGAACAGTTGCCAGTTGTGGTCTGGATCTACGGAGGCGGCTACCTGATGGGTAGCAAGGGCCCTCTTGGACCACTGTATACCGGACACCCACTGCTCAAGGCTACCAACTACAAGACCATCTTTGTTGCTGGCAATTATCGAACTGGTGCTTTTGGATTCCTCGCTGGCGATTACATGCAGAAGAACGCGCAGCCCAACGCTGGATTATACGACCAGGCACTTATGTTGCAATGGGTCCAACAATACATTGAGCAGGTTGGCGGTGACAAGGAACAGGTCAGCGCCTGGGGTGAGTCGGCGGGAGCAGGCTCAATCCTGCACCATCTTACCAGAGAGGACGGCGCGGTCGACCCCCACTTCAAGACCTTTGCCGTCCAGAGCCCAGCCTTCCAATGGGCCTGGGACAACAGCCCAAATGGCGAGCTCGACAAGGTGTACAAGAAATTCTCGGAGCTGGCAAAATGTGGCAACAAGTTGAACATTACCTGCCTAAGAGATGCAGACCTCAATGTTCTCATTGAAGCCAACCAAAAGCTGGGAGACACCATCAAGCAAACTGGCCTCTTCCCGCTTGGCCCCGCTGTCGATGGAAAGTTCATCAAGAGACTGCCCACTGTCGCATTTTCTCAAGGTAAGGTTGTCACTCATTAACGCTCCCTACTTTCAAACTAACTTGTCAAAAGGAAAATACTGGAAAGATATCAAGTCAGACATCGTGTCTCACTGCGGAAATGAGGCAGAAGCCTTTACGCCAAAGGGCATCAAGACCGAGAAGCAGTTTGACGACTTCATGGCCCTGTACATGCCTGGCGACAAGTACGAACCCGTAAGGCGAGACATCAAGGCCCAGTACAACTGCAAGTTCCCTATTCCGCAGTACCAGAGATGCCTCAAGCGCATCATCAGAGATGCGGTGTTTACATGCAACACGAGAGACCTGTTTGAGGCATACCCGAAGCAGACCTACATGATGTCTTTCTCATTCCCATTCCGCAGCTTGGCTCTGCACGGCATGGACTTGATTCCACTCTTTGCAACCGGCCGCGAGCAGGTAAAGAACCTGTTGATGGCTATCCTGAACAATGAGCTGGTTGCAGATACCCTAGCTGGTCTCTTCGAGACGATTCGCCCATTCTATCTCAAGTACTTCGCTTCGTTCGCACTCACTGGAAACCCCACCGAAGCATTCCCTGGCGCCCCGAAGCATTGGCCAATTGCCAAGGCTGGCAGGATCCTAAGCAGCGTCTTCCATGTTGGCATGGATTCGTTTACCCTTGGGTTTGATGTGCAAAACACACGAAAATACTGCTCATTCTGGACAAAGATTGCACAGGATAAGCTTACTGCAAAGGATGCGGTTAAGGGCAGCAAGCACATTGTGGAAGAATGGGAAGATGACTGGGAGGATCTGTAGTTGAGAAAATGTATGTGGGTTAGCTGGACTCTTATAGCCCCAGACACTGCGTCTGCACAAAATATTCTTTGACAACTGTGTTGCCATTGAATTAGTCGGTCAGGGATCGAAATGGATCTTGTGATTGAAAAATAGTCACAAAATGGACAATTAGTAATCTGAAAACATATTATGAAAAGCATCTTGACTGCATCTGTGAAATTGTCCATCAACAGTGAAAAAGTTGAGGTAGCAATGTAGAAGGACCGAGATTGTAGTTTGAGTCGGCGAGTCATGGCGGCCGTATTTGATCCGGTGTAGACCTTTCCGGGTGAAACTCCTGTGGAAATACGGCACTTTTGTTTAAGCTTGTCCATAAAGTTGGCCACCGTCGCCATGGCAGGGTTGAGGGCGGATGGCTGCATACCAATATCCATCGATAAAAGCAATAGTCCGCCCTGGAGAGGGGCTTCAGCCCAGAGTGTAAATACCCTCAGGGAAATTGTGCGACAATGCTTGGGGCTCGTTCCAAGATATGGCCAACCGCCTTGCTGGGGGTTTATGGCCTGGCCAAGGCATCTGATTTGGTCTACATCACGGATCTGCCGCTGTACAGCTCTCTTGTATGTGCGAACGTCTGACATTTCCCGACTACGAGTGGTATGCTAACCAGATCCCCAGGTCGGTTGCGCCGCGGACGCTGTGGCCACTGCCGTTGAACCATACAGCAAGAGTGAGTGGTGCGAGGGCGATGTCACGGCTGTACAAGATTGCATCTGCGATGGCATGTTTGACGCCGTCTCCGACTCGATTCAAGCATCCGTCATTGACCAGTGTGGCTATGGGCGCACCGAATTCCAAGCGTCGGCGAACACAGTCCTCTTGAAATACTGCGACCAGGATGCCACCACTTTGACCTTTCCAACCTACACGTATCCTCCTATTACCGACCGAATTGAAACTATAGACGCATTTACAGAGCTGGCGTTATGTGCTCAGCTCGGATTGAGGTCTGCTATAGCGACTATAGTAAGCCAACCGTCGTGCAAGCTCGTCATGGCCATCTAACCATTCTGTTAGACCCGTCGTCATAGTTGTCCGCCGCAAGGAACTGGGCTCGCGTCTTGTCTTTGCGATGCTGGAAAACACTCAAAAGCAATGAATACCGTAATGAAGACGGCCGTCAACGAATATTGCTCTGATAATTCAGCCGACGTCACGTCCGCGCAGGAAGTCTTTGCTGGGTTTTGCAGCCTGAGCAAGGGCATGCCGTCTATGCCAGCTTTCACCACTCCACCAGGCGAAATGTACTACTATATCACCGAAATGTCCGAGTACAAAGAGCTCCCAAAGTGTGCCCGGTCGGCGATTAGCGGCGCTGTCATGCATCAGTCCAAGGACCTGTGTCCCAGCATCGGCCCCGAGGCCCTGGCCTCATGCGTATGCATCAAGAACAAGATATACGATCGCGTGTCTTCTAGTCTGACACAGAGTATCATGATGCTTGGATCAATATCCGAATGTGGCAGCCCGGCAGGAGAACAAGTTCACTCTGCGACTCACGTGCTGGGATTATACTGCAGTGCTGCAAAAGGACAGACTTTTCTCGATGCCATAGTGACAACTGGTATTTTCGCTTATGGTGATCCAGATGACTACGAAAATCACTCGGGACCAAGCAAAAGTGTCATCGTAGGTGCAGTAATTGGAGCCATCATTGGTGTTATAGCGACATTGGGAGCCGTGGTTTTCATCCTGCTAAAGAAACGTTCCAGGGCCATTACAAAGGACTCTGTGCCAAGTAGCCCAGTGCAACTCAGTTCGCTCCCTGCAGCGACCAACCACGCCGCCGGGGCACCCCCCTATAACACCTTAGCTGCGGCTGACGAACATATAGACGCTGCGCCTCCACCGTACGAGCCAGGAGCTTTTGGCGAAGCATTTGTGCGAAATGAGAGAGGAAACGCGACTCAGCGATAAGGTAATGGCTGAGTATAATTAACCCAAACAGGGTCATAAATTGTTAATATTCGTGTGTCTGGTCATCTTGCAGCCGGCGGATTCTCGAGAATTAATGTATGTACTTCCACTAAGATAAGGGCGATTTTTTATGTATACTTGCCGAACGCGCTGATAAGCAAAATGGGTTTTTCTATTTCGATACGTTTTTCCCGCCGGTGATACCTAAATTGATTGATTTGATTTTGCAAGTGTAACAGACACTTCCGGAGGATCCTCAACAAGCCGCAGGAGCATAAAAAGCAAATGCGGGGGTGGCCTCACTCGAGGCACATTCAAGCAGCACCCCGTAGACTTCCCCACGGGCGGCAGGCTGCCCATTAGGCAAAACGCCACCGCTTCAACCGTGCTTACGAATTTTCGAGGCGAAAAATGCACATTGCAACGGTGACGTTGGTGTACTTGTTCCCCCACACCCTGCCTATACTTGGCTGTCCCGCCCTGCGGCTTCGGCGGATGAGGCGGATCGGCAACCGGTCGGATGGGAATGGGCTGGCGTGTGCATGTTGGTGACAAGCGTTGTAGCATGCTCTCCATACTTGAGAAACAAACTGCAAGCGCGTCAAACCAAACCACCCGCCGAGTGTATGTCCCCCTCCGGGCGCTTTGCCATGCATGTCGCCCTCGTCCACCAAAACCAAGCTCTGGCGGGAGCAGCTGCGTGACACCGGGGCTCTTGATGCACTCAAAGACGGCCTGCTGGACAAGTTCCCTCGCCTTAAGGTTTGGGAGCTGACGGATGCACTGCTGCGAGCACCAAGAACCAGAGTATGGCCACTGGGTGGTGTAGAGCCTCGGACGGAGGCCTGCCATACTCTCATCGCCCTTGCCCTCGAAGGCTTTGAAGAAGAGCTCTGGGCCTATTCCATGGGTCTTGTCGCTTGCATCCAGGTCGTCAATGCCGATTTTGTCTCCAATCGCCTCGAGAGACTGCGAAGCCGCTGCATTCCCGACGCGTTTTTTACACATCGCACCCGAGATTATCTCCAGTGTCTGGTTCTGGTAGCTTCCTCGCAGCCAGAATATTTCGATGTCAATTTCCTGGACTTGGTGCGGGACTTGATGATGGTCATCGCTAATGGCGCGGAGCTACCATCTATGGTTGGGGTTCTAAAAGGAACTGAAAAATCCAGATGTAAAGAGTTCCTGCCAGAAGATTTTGTCGACATGATATTGCGACATTGCAACTACAAACAGAGGCTGCGAGACACGCTTCGGCCGCTGGTGGAGAAGCGGCAATGGCTCCAGGTGTATCATTTTGTTGGGGGCCTAAAGGAACTGATAGAGGCAGAGCGCCTTATCCCATGCCTCTTTTCAGACTTGGAAAGATCAAAATGGAAGTCTTGGACCCCAAAATACGACAGGATCATGACATGGGACAATCAAGCTCTCGACAAGTGCCGCGCGAGCCTTGGCCCTTTGCTTGATCTTGAAGGACCAGACTTCACTGGCCAAACGCAGGCCACGTATCGCATTTCAAGCTGTGGAATCTTTGGTCAAGGTGTTGCTCGACTTCCAAGGCGGGGAAATCACGGAATATTGGATTATGTCTTGGAAATGTTTGACAAAGCTATTCCGCAGGGCCTAGAGGCAATCCGCTTGTTCAGCACGCTCTGCGTCGAGCCCAAAACATTGAACTGGCATGTCATTGAACAGCTTGAGGCTGTCTTAGCACTCAAATCAGCCTCCCAAATTGCTGCATTAGACATCTACGTAAGAACAATACGGGCGCAAGACTTTTCTAAGAACAGTATGCCATACATCGCGCCCGCTCTGCGTATGATGCAAGACAACATAAACCTGCGCCGATTGTTTGGTGAGACCTTCGACATCAAGCGCAAAAGTCGTCAGGTTGTATATGATGCACAACAGCGCCTCTGCAACGAGATTCTGAGTGGTAACATAAATGAGTGGTATGCACACAAGCTTGGTGACTTATGCCACGCTCTGGTATCATCCACCTGGCTGCATCATGGCTGGCCTGCCTACATCGACCGTTTGCGAATCGCACCGAGGAAACAAATCATTGCATCCATCTTCCGCACCATGGTAACAGCCTCGACAGAGCTGAGAATGCTGTGTGAAGAGTTCCTGGTAATCAGCCTGTGCAGTAGCAGCATGAGTAGCGGGCGGCTGAAGTTGGACAACGTCAAGACTTTCAGCGTCGCTCTGGGCGATAATGTGTGGCAAACGTCACTCGACGGCGATATTGCAAGAAGAGATTTACGAGATTTGATACTCATCATCCTGATCCGGGGCTTCAATCCTCCAGAAGCGACCAGGTGTTTGAAACAGGCCAAAGATGAACACGACATGTTCGTAAGCGAGCTATGTGAGCATCTTCGAACAGGCTCCGCAGATATGAAGTGCGTCAATCTGACTGGGCTCCTTGCCAAGAGAGGTGGCAAACACATACCTTCAAACTGTTGGTGTCGGCTCTTGATGCACCTGATGCGCCAACAGTCACCAGGGTTGCATACTCGATGCGCTGCAATTTTAACATCAGAAGCATGGAATAAGTGGACACGCGATTTGCATCGGCTATTTGAAGGCAAGCAATTTGATCCTAAGGAGGGATTGGGGTTTACGCAGGCCGATTTGAACAGAACATCTAGAATGGTTCGGGTGTCTAGGATGGAGAGCACTAGCACAAATTCGAGTGGCAGTACGAGGCCAGGATAAGTGTGTCTTGGAAAGAAGGACAAGATTTAGGCATTTATGTTTGGAATACAATGTTATGTTGGGTTTAAAGATGGAGCAATGAGGAAAAAAGTGAATATTATTAATCTCATGGTACTTAAACTGATCAAGATACAATTTGCCTACACTCCAACCTCGGATCGGTTTCCCAACCTGCTTCTCCAGCTTGAAACAACAGTCTCAGGACGGACATCATCGTAGTACCTTTCCAGCGTTGGGTTGAGTTGGCTATACCACCCTGATCGCATAGATCGGATGTAGCTGCCAGCAAAACGACGCTTCAGGTTTTCATCCATGTCTAGACCTTTTGACAATGTCCCATCATGGACAATGGTGGCGATTGTTTCGCGGTTATCGATCCCCGCGAGTAGATCTGCGGCCGCTGGGGACTGCATGGCCCGGTGCTGCGTGCCGGTGTCAAGCTTCTCGAGGATAAACGCTCTGACATCAGATTCGACAAATTCTTGGCCCTCTGTATTATCTGCGATTTCGCGGTCGATTTCGCGACAAGAGAAACAGTAAAATAGGAAATAAAGCTCGGTGAAGAAGCCATATACGACGTCCCGATCCATAAGGAGTTCATGTTTGCCTTTGGGCCCGAAGGTGGCCAAGGCAAAGGTGTTCCGTACGAAGATGCAAAATGCGGCAGTGGATAGATAGATTATTGACTGATTCTTAAATTAGCATTGGACCATCCCAATGTAAAGGGTTGTTCTGACGAACCGCACGAGAGGCTAAATTCTGGTTCTTGCTGATTCGGAAGCAACCATATACCGAGAGAACAAGGATAGCCAGACTGGGCAAGAAGAAGAAAGTCAGCATTGCTATCTCAGATCTCTTGCGCTCTTCCTCGACAGCATCTATAATATCTGGCCGAGAAAACATCATCCAGAGGGAAGCATGCGCCACATATAGCTCAAAGTGTGCCGCTGTGAGATAGCAGAGCACAGCGATCGTGACACGGGGGGCCCACCACCTAAAGTCGGTTTTCTGCTGAGTGATGAACCCCTCCAATTGACTTGCCACAAGCAGATAAGTTCCCCAGAGTATAAGAATCGCGGATCCGAGCTCGAGAGGTTCGAAAAAGGCGTCGACGAGGATGTAACTGAGCACCGTCGTGGCTTGTCTATGGTGAAGCCATCGGTCAATGACAACGATCAAATAGCGCCTGTATGGCTCCATCAGCCAGAAATCAGAAATCGCGTCGTTGGTGGTGGGGTAGGAATTGCGCTTACACTGAAAGTAATATTGCAGCCCAAATTATGCTCCGACAGCTCGACCTTCTCGTTGATCCTATCGGCGCCCGCCAAAATTGCCTGTAGAAGACGCATACGAAGAAGCTTGTAATTATGAGCCACAATATAACGGCTATTCTGGCTCCATCATCTTCATCCCTGGGCAGGGGCTCGTTGAAGCCCCACAAGCCAGTGGTCGTGGTGATGTTGCCAGCCATGATACACAGGTGGATATCTGCGGAAGAAGACTAGGCCATGAAAATCAACGAGAGGCCCAAGTTGACATCTCTGATTCCGTGTAGTTGAGGAAGTAAAGTGTCGTTCGAAAGACTGTCCACAAGACTCGAAGTTTCGATGAATGACGGTGCTGTCAGGGAACCATAGTAGTGAGGCGCCATGACGGTAACCCCAACTTGACACTTTCAAAGTCAGCCCTGAATTGAGCCCCAGGTACCTCCAAGTATCACTTCGGGGGACCGGAACAGGCTCCCTAGCCCCCACCATGCCTTGTCTCGTTTTTTTTTCTTCTTCCTTTTGGTGGCTGTAGATCAGCAGTTGCCTTGCACTAACAGCGTCAGCACAAGGCGGAAATGTGCATGCTAAAGGATGCAAGGCGACTGCGCTATTGATCCTTGACTAACTGAAAATGGCCTACATGCAACAAGAGGCACAGGCCTCGATAGCCTTGAAGTTCGGGGTTCAGATAAGCGATAGCGACTGAATCGATGAGGTCGTGATGACTTCTCATAACCGCGCGACTTACTCAATTATTAGGCGGTATCTTCAAAATAGCAGATAGCTCTATAAAATAGCTAAAAATTCTCCTTTCACTACAATTCGAGACGATGTTTCTCTTTTCCCGTCTCCAATTCTGATTAGGCATGGAAGCGTCATGAATTCCACTTTAACATCCTGAGCGTCATACATGCAATCGGCGTCTTGGAAACGCTCCCCCTCCAGAATACTGTCACCGTGATTGCATGTCTCTAGGATCCAATGGGCTCTCTGCGATCCCATCTTAAGAGCAAGTAGAGCTGTTTCTTCAACTATGCTGGCGAGATTAATCTGTGCCGATGGACTAAGCGTTGTTGAGCTTATTTGTTGCAGCGATGCGAGGAGAGCTTCCGTAGTATTCTGTATGTTAGTGCGGATTAATTGAAGGTATTCATTGTCACGACGACGGCTCATAAACCCTTTAATAAAACCACTAAAGAGATCAGCGCGAAAGGCGTCCACCTTGTTGACTTCGCTTGTCGTGGCCTGCTTCACACCTGAAGAAACGTAGCTCCAATTAGTCTCCTGTTTCCATGTTTTGCCTTTGTCGGAACTCACCATTTTCACCATCTTGCATGTTCAAAAGCTCCATCAGACTGTTCAAGTACGCGAAGCCCTGGCTGCCAGGACCTCCAATGGCACCCAAGCCTTTGGGGCCACTGAAGAAGCTGGAGACGAGCACACCCCAGCAGACGCCGCGGACGAATTTGGGCCAGCCACTTTTCCCTGCATCGCGGGCAAGGAAATTTGTCGGGTCGGCGTTGGAGGTGAGCTGCCTTGGATTTGGACGGGATACCAAAGATACGACTTGTGTGATGCGCTGAGCGAGCTGCTCAAATATGCCCCGGAACACTTCATCCGATATAGGTTTGTAGCTGTCGGTTATCGTAGATCGGCCAAGATAGACCCTAAGACTGGAGATCTTTCTTTCCGCGTCCTTTATTTGAGCTTGATGCTGAGTCCTTTCTCTTTGAATGGTCAACGCATGCTGCTCCTCTATGGATTCCGCCCACTCTTTGTGCTTCGATTCCTTTTCTTCCAGGGCTCTCTGGAACCCTTCGACTTCTCTTTGAAGCTCAATGGCGTGATTCCTCTTTAGTGACTGTGTTTCTTCATGGTGTTGGGTGTGTTGAGACTGGAGAGCCATCGTATGGTCCCTCTTTAGTGTCTGCGTTTCTTCGTGGTGCCGGGCGTGTTGGGACTGAAGAGCCATTGTGTGGTCCTCATTCATGTGTTGTACTTGCGCATTCAACTTTCCAACTTCCCTTTTGCGCTCTTCCTGCTCAAACTCCAAAACGGCCTTATTGTTTTCTTCCAGTTCTCGTTTCTCGCCCTCATACCTTTCCTCGTTATCTGCGATCATCCTGTCCTTTTCTTCTATCTCTTTCTCCCTCTCTTGGCGATACCGCACCTCGTTTATGTTCCTTTGTCCCATAGTCTTGATCTCTTCATCCTTGGCTCTTACGACATCTTCAAGATATCCGATCCTATTTGAAAGATCATGCAGGTGGGTGTTGGCCACACTCATAACTTGCCAAATTTGGACACGTCCTTTTGGAATGCCCAGCGTGCGCTTGAGCGCTCTAAATGCTCTCACATCGTCGCTGGACAGATAAGACTCGTATCTGCCTCGACCATATGAGGCCGGCACTTCGGAGCGCATATCCATTGGGCTTCTACTCCCCCGACCTCGACTTCTCGAGTCTCGACTTCTCGAGTCTCGACTTCTTGGCCTTCCATCATTTGACCTGCGAGCCCTATTACTGGTGCTCTGTCTCCTCACAGACTCTCCATGGAGCTCATAGCGCATTGTAGAATCCGAGCCTTCAGCAGGACCACTCGGCCTAGTATCATCAGGTTCGTCAGCAGGAGCTTCATGCATATCTAGATTCACAATTTCATCCATTGGATGATCATGTATTGCCTGGCGTGGTTGGCCCACAACCTCATCCGTGACCGGCCAGGAGTTTCCTTCGCTGCGAATTCCATCGCTGGTGGCAGAGAATGGTCTTGGCCAACCATTTTCATCACGAGTGGCCCGCCAACGGCTGGTAGCATGGGCTATATCACTGAAGACAGTTGGAATGGGGAGGACTTGCTGTAAGCTGCGAGATGTTCTTTGCAACGTCTTTTTCCGAGGCTTGTGCCTTTGTTCTTCCTGAGTCAATGTTAATTACTGCCCTGAAGACTTGCTCCTTTGTGCACTCACCGGAAAAGCGGCGAATGATCCTGGGTCCTTGGACTTTCTTCTGGGCCAGGGTCCGCAGCAGCCCATTGTGATGATGAAGGCAGCAGCCAAGTTTCTAAAGCTCAAAGTAGCGAATGCAAATGAGGTGCGGTGATTCAATTTCACAACCACATCACTCATCAACGCAGTCAAACGTGAGCTTAGTGAGGTGCAGATAGAGGACCGTATTTTTCCAGGGCAAATTTAGCGGCCGGTTAGCTAAGGTTCTAGCCAAATCTCACACTGGCGGGGATTTGACGGGCTAGTGCATTGGGCATGGCACTCTGATAGCACACTTCCACGTAGTATCTAAGTGCGAACTGAGCGACCCATTCTCAAACGACGTTGCCTGATCACTAAACTAGTTACATATTTCAATCAAAGCGTGACAGGAAAGTGCAACACTCGGTGAGTTATTTCAAGCATTTCAAAATTGAGGCGACATTGTGTCCACCGGCTAAAAAGAGCCGAGGGGGGGAAGACGAGGCATTTCCAATTATCTGCACATTCATGCACTAGACCGCCAGGCTTCCTATTCGTGTAGCGTCTTAGCACCCTCACGCGCTCCTTGAAAATTGACCAGCAGGCGGCATTTCGTGGCTGCTTACAATTCGCGACATGTTTCAGCTGCAAGGTTGAACGGCTCATTTCACAGCGCGTCGCTCTGATAGATAGATAGTGGCACCCCTCGTGTTGCAGCAGTCATCAGAGGTCCTCGTGAATGTGCAGCAAGCCAACCACGACCCAGAGCGGTCACGCGTTTACGTTGTAGGATGCGGTGCTTGTGAAGAGGGCTCAGGTATTATTTGATGGTTTTATAGACATCTTAACTAGTTTACTACTATTTTACGTAGAGATTTACACCATCTACAAGATTGAGCTCATTGAGCCAAATATGGATGCAGTCACGATGAACGAATCTTTCGAATTGAACGATGAGGTCCCTCGTATTGACACCTCAGATCTCGGAACAGAGTTTTTGTCTGGTGAAGAGCCTCGTTTTGTTATCTGTTTCGACTACGGAACCACTTATAGCGGTAGGCCATCTTCAAAACTGAAGTTACCAATTTCGGGTCCGTTTTATGCTAAAGTTTTTAGGTGTTGCTTGGTCTTTGACGACCCCAGAAAGTCGGCAATCCAGCGAAATTCACGTCGTCCAAAAATGGCAGGGAGGCATTAGTGAAAAGGTGCCGTCTCAATACACATTTTCTCCAGTCAATCCGGAATGGGGAAACATCAAGGCGGCGCACTATGTGATCCGCCTCTCCAAACTCAAGTTCCAGCCCACCACACGCCTTGAGGCATTGAAGTCGCTTAGTGAAGCGACTGAGGATATTAGCCAACTGCAAACCGGTTTGCAGAGCGAAGCCACTGTCGGCTTTCCGCATCATCTCTCACACAGCCCGCCGCAGGTTGTTCAGATATACCTCACCAGAGTAGCTGAGAATGCGCTACGGCAGATCGAGCTTCACGATCCAGACAATAGCCGGAGATTGGAAGAATTTCCAATCGACCTTGTGATAACTCATCCAGCGGTACGTAGCCCAGACTCATCCACACTCTTCAACAGTCGCAATTGCTGATTTAGCACTTTCAGGAATGGACTTATGAGGCTTGCAATAAAGTCTTCAAAGCTGTGAATGCAGCCTTTTCTTCTGCCTTTCAGGACTATCTGGATAGAAAAGGTGATATTCGTATCATTACAGAACCGGAAGCCTGTGCGCAATGGACGATGAGAGCCGCGCAAGCACAGGGGCTTGATCGACTGAGAAGGGTACGGGAGCATGATCGTACAAGCGCCATAAGTGAATATGAGAGCTAATAATACACAGGATCAATGCTTTATAGTTGTCGATGCTGGTGGTGGCACGGTGGTTAGTAATTCAGTCTTTCACTTCCGAAATTCAATACTAGATCCTTATTAACCATACCTAGGACCTCGTGTCGTATCGAGTAATCCAAATATCGCCAACTTTCAAGTTCAAAAGGGAAGGCACGGTCTCTGGTAATTTAGTTTGTTTCTCATACCTACTCAATGCTTTCAGCTAATAGTACAACAGGCGCATCAGTTGGTGCTTCTTTCATCGACACCGCCTTCACGAACGAGTTCCTGCCCCGAAGACTCGGTAAGGGCACTTTCAAGCGAATAAGCGACTCGGACTTGCCCAAAGCCGGACAGTACGCACAAGGTTCGCATGTCACTCTCAACAGGAATCTCCAGGAACTCGTAGACAGGTTTCAGGTCATCAAACACAATTTCAAGGGCGAAAATGATCCACCAGCACGCCTTAGTCTTCCCGGTAACATGCGAATTCCCAACGACACCAATCGTGGGATCGTCGACGGGCAGTTATTAATCACAAGGTAACTCACATATTGAATTATGGATAGGAAAAGGGCTAATCTTGCTGTGCTAAAAGCGAAGATCTTATCAAAATGTTCCACAAGTCTGTGGACGGTACTCTGGATCTGATATGGAGTCAACGTGCGCAGGTCACAGCCCTTGGAGGCCAAGTCAAGGTAAAAGAAGACTCTAGCATTGACAATTTCCACCCTCAGCCTAACGGTGTGCCCAGGCTGTTTTCTTATCTGGTGGATTCGCGCAGAGCCCATACCTTCAGAACTGCGTCAAAAGGCTAAGTCGGGAGTGCGGGTTCGATCTGATTGTGGCAGAAAACGGGTAGGCTCCGTGATCGCTGGTAAATATTATTACAAATCTGACGCACATGATAGTTGGTCCGCTGTAGCCCGTGGTGGCGTGCTTACAGGGCTTGGGCTAGGCTGTGAGCGGCCTGATCCCAGCGTGGGATGCCCATTTCACATTGGCTTTGTCCTTGCCGAGCCGTGGCACGAGTACAAGCACAGCAAATCACATCGGTACGGCGACAAATTCGACCGGTCGGACAAAGCCATTGATGCAATCAAGTGGGTGGTCGACAAGGGCGATCTGATACCACACCAAGACATTCATGCCAGTCGACGCGTCAGGAGGAGAGTGACCCCCAACAGCGGCAAGGCCGGGCATGTCAAGGTCATCATAACAAGGAACGAATTCAGGGCGCGACCGACGCAGCTGAATGAGGTGGCAAAACTCGGTGAGCTTTTTGAGGCGGATCGTGCAGAAAGGCAACCAGGCTAACTGTTCACTCCTCCTTAGGCACCTACAAGACGGTTCAATTGGACTACAAGATAAGCGACCGATTATCCTCCCCACGGGGAAAGGAACGGGCATGGTATTGGCTGGACATGGAGCTAGAGGTTCACGTCAGCAAACAAAGCGCAAGATTAGACTTATCAATCGCCAAGGTAGTGGATGCTGACGGGAAGACGGTTTCACAATGGAAACAGCTAGATTCTGAAACTGTGGATTTCGATGCGGCCTGAGACTACCAACTTATGTAATTTACACTTCCTCTGCATATGTACTTGCTATCAAACTGAATCAAGGATAAATGGATCGGTTCTTGTCCGCCCAACTCTGTGTATTATTCGTGTCAGTATCTAGATGAGGCTGCAAGGGATCCATCGCTGCGGGGTTTGAAAGCGCCATCTCCAACCAGGGTTACTTTTTCAAACCACAAAGCATGGCTGTGCACATTATATTAGGCTGCATATACATTTGGGGGAAAACGCCTTGTGCCTCCGCGACATCCGTGTACAGGAGGCGGTTTGGAGCGGACAGAGTATATCAAGGGGTCTCTCTATCCATCCCGTTTGCCCCCACTCCCTGAAATGCATCAGGTTCAATCCAATGACAAGGATTGATATACTTTGGGGGTTGAAAATCTCGCAAGCCACAATGGCATCCTAGTGGCACGGCAGAACATCGAGAATAGACGCATGCTTTCCATCCTCCCTGACAGGATATCATCCCACGACCCATATGCGAGTTTGAAGCAAGGCGAACCAATTTTTGTGGCCGCGTAGCAGCCTAAATATCGGCTTTTATTCAAGGCTGAGTTTGTGTTGCAAATGGAAATCACACCTCAAGGCTCGTCTAGTGGATTCGCTTATCGTGCATGTCTTCTCCTCCCGGTGGCAAATATCCCTGTTACAATATGAGACCGTTCTATCTCAACTGCTTTTTATGAAGTTTTATGGGGGAAAAGTCATCCAAAAGATCAAGAGAGGTACGTTACGCAATGTGTACTTATTTGCAAGGCAAAGAAGATTAATGTCGGCTAGACTCGGAATGTTAATGTTAAATCAAATTCGACAAACTAAGGGCCATTAAATGAGTCGCTGAATTCTGACACCTCTCGCTAAGATTCTTGAATGCGGCCACCATCTGAGCTTCATCACCTCTCAGCATCAACGAGTCTGTCGTTTGAATTCAATTCACGTTTAATATAATAAACATGAACTCTTCAATGACGCAGAACAGCTCTCTCGTGAACCAAAAGAAATGGGTTCGGTTCATGAACCACAGTACTGTCGATTGGCGCATCGGCTACCTGCCACCCAATGTCGTTGCCATCAATGGCACTTTTAATGTTTCCGAAGACAGCATCACTACTTTGCTGGGGAACAAGAGCGCTGTTTCGCATGTCACAGTCATTCAGAATGTCGGAAAATCTGCACTTGCGCCAGGTGATATTCGAACTGTTGCATATACTACATCGCTTCTTTTTGTCGTGGTCGCCTTCATAATGTACCAGGTCATCCACTCTTGCTTCAGCCCAAGTTCCGGCGAGCCCAGAATCACACCTGCCAATGCTGTCACGGACCGGCGAAACCGTCCTCCTGGGTTTGTCACAATACAAGCCTTTGAAGAAAGGCTGCGAGTGTTCTACAGCGGCGACAGAACTGAGGTCCAAGAGATGAAGAAGAACTTGATCCACGAGCCCATCAGCTGGGACGATGTTGAAGAAGTGGCTGAGTTGTTGAGGCAGTGGTACTATTTAAAGATCACTATAAGGTCACAGAGGAACAGTCGTGAGGTCGGCGCCGCGGCTTTGCGTGACAAGTTGGAGCGGCAGAGCGATGCTCTTCTCAATGATATCCACGCCCGAGTTGTTGAGTGGGAACAGCACATAGCCGAAGACCAAAATAACATAGCGGGTGTAGAGGACGAGGACAGGTCTCGAGAACAAGCTGAGATCAAAAGAATTATCGACAAGGTTAGGAGAGCAATTGATGATCGACACAATCCCCAGCCGGCAGCAACTGCACCAGAATCAGTATCGGGAGAAGAGAGTTCGGACGACTTTATGAGTGGTGGCAGATTTCCCTCCATAAACACACATCAAAATTAAGGTCACGTTTGATAGTCCAATTATTTTCCATCCATAAATGAATAAATTGAAAGCGATTAGCTATATTATTACCATCAATACTCCATCAGGGTCTCTCAGTCGCCTGTTCAAGGGCTGTTGTCTCATCTTCTATCTTATTGATCCAAGTTCAACTCCATATGCTCAACACGTAACATTGCCAACAAAGGGACTTTATCAAGTCAATGCATCCTGATAGGGCTATAAACAGTTCTAGAGAAGTTTTATCAGCCACAGAACATGCCATCGTTACCGTTCCTTCTATTCTCTGCCATTTGTGCAGCATCGTGCACAAAGCAAAGGAGTTTTCATATAAATTTCACCAAGTAGAATAATAAGTACGGCAATTCCAGAGAGCGATCATGAGTCATTATGTCTTGATGCCGTTTCTGGCCCCAACCTGCGCTCTGATCATGCATGCAAAGCCTCGCATGAACACTTGCTACGTTTTGCTTCCGACTAGCCCTCGGTCCGGGTTGCCACCGGCGGGATGATCAACTACCTGGCAAGCTTGCAAACGCACGCCTCAGATTTGAATTCCAATATCAGGACGATCAGGGAAATGAGCTATTTGACTTCATTTGGCTCGGTGGATACTTACACTTGGCGTGTCCTTAGTGTCGGAAAGACCCCCTGACGATGCCATCCGTCATCTTCAGCGTCACCACAAGATGCCGAGTTCAATGTTACGCTCGACCGGAACGTCCATGCACGGAGACGAAAATGCCCGAACAACGCTGACGTCTATATCATCGCGCCTTATCTAGCAGAGCGAGTGGATGCGCATTTCGGAAACCGAATTTCCCGATGCCAAGGCTCTGGCTTCGGTCTACCTAGTCACAGGGCGCTGGGTTAGGCGCGTCAATTTCTTCAGGGCTTCAAAAGCAAAGTAGGCAGAACATGCTAATAATGGTAACGATTTTGCATCATCCGAAATGGCATTTACTGCCCAAATAAACTGAGTATTCTCGTGTTTTGAGAGGCCTCGTCGAGGCGTGAGCTCAACTCTTGCCCTCAATCTGGAGACGCCAAGGTAGAGAAATGATCGGAACCCGCTAACGGCCGGCCGAGCTTAAACTCCGTCTGAGAACTCCATACAACGACCGAGAGCTTTCATTCTACAAAGAATGAGATGAATTTAACTCTTTCACCGTTTTGTACTCAATTAGTCTCTTCAAATCTCCAGTTTTGGTTGGTGCCCCCAGTCACGGTAAAGAAAATTATTTTCGTCTGAGGTTTGGGATTGGCGCCAGACAGATCGACCACCTTCGTTGCCGCAGCGACACTCCTGATTCTGGGATTAATCAGTATCTGCTTCCTTCATAATGCTGGGGTAAGCCTTACACGTAGCTACCGTCAAGCTGACGCTCTAGCGTCCACCTGGTCGATGCAGACTGCTGGGGACTGCTGTATGATCCAACCAGCTGGTTATCTCCATTTACTGCAGCAAGTCAGTCATAGCACGTTGATAGAGCTGTATAATTACCTGAGGCTGATAGCCAGGTCCCGGTTGCAACATTTTGGAAAGCCCATTCTGTGACTGGGGCCCCAAGCTCAATTTTCACCGCTCTCCATTTCTGATGGTTGCCGTCATTTTTAGTGCTGGAATTTTTCGTTAGTATCTGGATCATCAGATGTCAATAAAAACTCATACAATCCGGTGATAGGAGCAGTTGGTCCAGCACCGGAAAGGTCGACGACGAGGCTGGGGACTGCAACGTTGGAAATGAAATAAGTGATTCCTGACCCGACCTATCATTTCGTAAGCGCTGGACAGGACTATTTGCTTCTGATCTCTATTGATTAGAAAATACTTACGACTGCTACATCCTTGAGGACAATGTTAGTATAATCAATAATTTTAGTCGAAAGACCCAGGAACACTTACTCTTTTATCAACGGGGGCAGCGTGGTTAATATCCACCGCTGGGCTCGCCAGTGATAGGCCCGTCAGTGCCATCAACAAAGTAAAAACCTTCATGGTGCCTTAATGATGAAATCAGAATAGATTCGGCTGATTGTAAGATAAAATATTGTTGATAGCTAGAATGCAGTATTGGGATCGAAGTAGTCTTGGTTAAAAGACCAGAACGCTCATACTTATACTTGTGCCAGCATGTACTACATTGCCTGCTTAGGATACGAGAAGTGAAACAACAGATTTGACGTCATTTAGTTGTAAAATTCAACATATTGGGCATGAATCAGGCATTCCATGATGCTGACTTGATTGGCAGCCATTGGATTTTCAAAAGTGACTCGGGCGTGCCAAGATCTACAAACTCACAACATTGCGCAATGACCTGCACAAAGAAGGGATCATCTGCCAAGAAAATAACTACGTATATGGAAGCCAAATGTTATGCCAATCACGCCAATTCATGAACCATACTAAACTCGGCCGTTGACAAGGTTAGTGCCATGTGTTTTATTTTTCGAGTCAGTCAGCTTCAATCATATGTTCCAACATGTGATTTGGAAGCTGGAATGCTTCACATACCACTACGGTCCGTGCCGTAGCACAAAGTTATTTCCCGTCGATTGAGGACACACGTTGGGATATTTTCTTGAAGGAATTAGCCAATTAAAGCTAACGCTCAACACAGCCATTAGCATAAGCTTCTCAATACAGGCCGAAATCTTCGGCTGTGTTCGCAGACCATTGATTTCAACTATAATGATAGTTCTTGGAGGTCATTTCAATATATGTCTATATTTTAAGTATAGATTCATGCATTTAGGTCCGCGCCCATGTGAAATTTTCAAGGCCGAGGTTAAATGTATTTGTCAAAACTTGGATACGAAGGGCACAAGCGCCATTTATCAATTCTTTCTTTTAGTCATTCAATCAATGCATTGCCAGGGCCAGCAGAGTCACATGAATTGGCATTGCAGAATAATGTCTCGGTTTATTCTCTTAAGCTCCCGGGCTTTTCAGATTCTGTAATTTTTACCCGGATCTTCCACAACGTACTTTCTCCGGTTGCTCAGGTATTGCGTTATTGCGTCAAAAGCCATGTTAAGATGAAATAAGCTCAGTTAGGCAGATACATCAAACAATGATGGCTAAACGAAAGCCACGTTCACATGGGTGTGATGCAATGACCAAGAATTTATGCAAATATGATATTTGAATTTTTAGATAATGGCGATTCCTGTGGAATGCTACGCACCAAATAGAAATGAAAATAGAGCTTAGGGTATTACCGGCACCGATGAGGTGGCCCGAATAACTGTCCGAGGGTCGATTGGTGCTGACATGAAAAATAAATTTGACTTGTATGGTGGCTGTGACATCATACTGAGTAAATACTAAATTAGATATGGTCTGTAGGGAACTTTTGTCACCATCCCAAAAACAAATTTGCATTTGAAAATTTGTTGATGTCATCAGATGACGGCGTTTTCATGTGCAAAGCCTTAGGGTGCTTAATTCTAGATGTGTCCAACATCTAATTTCAGCATTAGGCCTTTTTTCATCCCAAATCGATAGCTGTGTTTACACGGTAGGTAGGTTATAAGGCCTTGCCTAATTTTCGGTATAGCAGCCTAGTAAACACAACAGGACACGAGATGACTTCCAATGGGGTATTGATTCTGAGGGTTTAGTTAGAAGGGTGGATTGAGAACTTGCGTATGAGTGTTTCTCAAAGCCCAGTCCTCGAAATTTCGCAGTGATGAGGTTTCATTAAACATCATATTGTTCTATACATTCAAGATTACACTCAAACCGTTCGGACGACCTAGCAAGTTGGGTACAGGCCTTGAGGAAGGACACCGCCGCCACTTGGCATTTTTGGAATTGAAACGACCTGAGAAAGCCAGTGTCTAGGGTAGGGGAAGTGGAGTCCGTACACTAGTCAATCCGAGAGGATTTTTATGTGGGTCGCGTGCATAAAAATTTACGCGGAAAAAAAGTCACGAAAAACCCCAAAAGCTCATGAGTTAGCAGACACGTCAAGTCTGTGATGCCAGAAGCTAAAATAAAATAGTTGAGTGTAATGCAACTGGAAATTTCAGATGGCAGTATCGAGGGTTGGCAAACGCAAGCGGGATCGTTGAGATCAACCCCCAGACGCTACTTCCTGTCGAAGACTTTTCACATGGTTCATTTCTCCATGGTCTGCTTTCAACCGGGATTCCTTCGGTAAATACAAGGCTGGTCATATCTCTAATTAGCATCGAATATCTCTTCTGGGTACGGCAACCGCTCGCCCTACATGTAAGCCCAATGTCAGTATTCAATCTAGTGTGGCTAAGCCCTTGTGGCTCCCAAAGAGACGGCATCTCCCGAATTCCGTTCTACACCGCACCTTGGGTGGCTCTATTGTAGCACTCAAGCCAATCATCTCGCTTAATTCTCGAGCAAAACCTCAAAGAACGCCAATTCCGTGCCAAAGCCGTTGAGCTTACTGTGGATATCTCTTCAAAGTCCCCTGTCAATGTCAGATGCCAAGGATTATGCCAGGTCGGCTAAATGCGCAGAGTCGATAAACGCTGCACGCTAAAGATTATTTTGGTTCATCCAGAAGCTGCGTCGCGCGGCTGTGCTGCTGCATCGCCCCCACGCGCCCAGATCTAGGCTCAGTTGGGTTGGACCCCACTGTGGTTATGCCTCTTTGGTGAGTCGGAGCTGGCAGCAGGATGAACATCCCAGAAGCTGAGATGGCTGAGATTGCCATTCTGGAATAGCCTCAAATCTGGAGTTGTTGGTAAATTGCGGATATAAACTCATGCTTCGACTTCCTCTTCAACTGTCTTGTCCTCACCATCAAACCAGCCTTCTCAGACATCCTCATTACCAGTTCAATAACTCAACAACTCTATACTCTGTACCTCATCCATTTTTGAGCCTTCGCCACATTTATTTTTACCCAAATAGATTCGCCATGTCTTCAATCATCAAGGCAGTTCTCTCAGTCGCCCTCTTGGTTAGCGGCACTTTTGCCGCTCCCAGCAGCCTCCCACCTACTCAGAATGTGTGCAGCGCTGGCCAGACTGGCAATGTGACAAGACCAATCGTGTACGACCTCTACGCAAGCCAGCCTGACTTGGCCTCTGTCCCTACCTATGGATGGCACCTTGAATCCTACAACAACAAGAGTCAGCACGAACAACTTATGGTCTTCCCCAACATTCCCACTGGAGCCAAGACGTGCACTCTCAAATTTCGCTTTGCCGACCTGGAGGAGCGTGTCTTCATCGCCAAGGGCAAGGGTGCCGATTTCGGTTTCTCGAAGCTTCGCCAGATCTCAACGTCGCCGGCTTCGGGAGAGCAGGTCACGTACAACTCGGTCGAGAAGCTTGATGACGGCACCGGAAAGGAGGCCAGCAACAACGTTCAAAACTGGGACCTCGAGACCCAGAAGGGCACCAGCTGGACCATTGGAACCGCATTCGATTGTTCCGAGGGAACTGCTTTCCGTTCCTGGTTGAGCAACGTGTCTAGCCGCAAGGAGGATCCTGTTGATTCTGCGCATGTGTTCCTTGGTCTCGATGCCAAGAACGGATTCTCACTCAGCTACACCTGCTGAGCATGATCACAAGAGACAGAGTGATTTGGGGATAATGAAGCTGACGCGATACTCGGAGATCATTCATTTCATCATTTATTTATAGGGGGTTTATTGCATAGCAAGGCGTTATAGATGGAATTTAGAGTCATAGATTTGAAGTCCATAATATATTAGAATTTGTACAACTTTCTTTTTCAGCTTTGGGCCGTCGTGACACTAAATTTCAGTTAAACCTGCCAATGAGAACGAGAGCAAGAAAACCCTTCGTGTCCCAGGTGCGGCAATTAGGGTATGCAACGGATGACAAATGCATCGACACGCTATGCCATTTAGGTTAAAATCTCACTCATCATTTTAATCCTCCTAGAAAAATAATAGGAAGAATGAATGAAACCTAGAAAAAATATGGAATAGCTCTTAATCTAAGATGTAACCCCCTTAATAACAACTGGGAAACTTCCATTTGCAGCTGTCTCATTTTCAAGAATCCATACCAAAGAGTAAAGGCCAGAGATTTCGGTAGTCTGAGCCCAGAATTGGGCCTCCAGGTAGGTGTTGTTGTTGTAAACGAGCTGAGTAGCGAACAGAGCAAAGCCAGTAGTGGTGCCGTTGATCGTAGCAACCCGGGTAGATCCGATGACGCCAACTGCGTTGGAACGGTTCGAATCGATGTAAAGAGACCCAGCCTTGGTGCCGTTTGTGAAGGTAGCATTTGCGATCCAGTTTTCTCCAGTGATTGACGGCAGATCCCAAGTCAGTGGGGTAAGGCCCTGAGAGCTGTTGCTTGGGGTCTGGCTGATGTATAAAAGGCCTTTTGTTTGTTAGTTCTGGTTCGACTCTATGAAACCTTTCTAAAACCTACCATCATCTAGGCCATAAGCAATCGGCCATTCAGATGTGCTGTCACCATAAGCCATCAGTGTAGCATTCGTCTCGGCTTTGCGTTTCTCGAGCCCATGAGACCCAGTTGAGATGCGCAGGGCAGATACAAGCACTGCCTGCGCAGATAGAACGGAGATGATATTGAGGAAGCGCATCTTTGTCGAGATTGTTTGATTCACGATTGCTCTAGCAGTCGAGTACGATCCAGCGAATATTTACGTGGGCAATTGGACGTGCCAGGGAAGTAAAGGAGTGGGAACAAAATATAGAAGAGATTCTTACGCAAAGACTGGAAGACGGTGATTATTTTTGAAAAAATCGCCGTTGCACTTTATTAATTCCCAGCCATAGAACTAATATTTCCTCCTAGCGATGGCGAATGTGCAGAAATTTCGGCAAGTCAGCCCGGGAGGCTAGGATGATACTATATGCGACACGCTTTGGATGCGTAACTGTGTCGATCAGTATTTCAGAAGAACACAGTCCAGCAACCAATATTACGGATCCTTAAAACACTGCCGTGGGTGGCTCGGGTGTCCGGCAGTTGCATTCCACGAGGCCGCGTGGCGTGTCAAATAGCGGGCCCGGGAGAAGAGTTGTCTGTGCCTGACCGGGATGGCTGGATGGTGAAGATCCGCTTTTGGAGGCTTTGTATAGGGCTGTGCACCAAAAATAATTGCCGTCGAACCGTCTGCAGCGTTCGCTTAGGGATTTTCCAGCAATTGCGCGTTGTTTAGATCATCAAAGCGTCATTGGCCCCAGCGTCAAAGCCCATTTACGCGGACTTCAGGGGGGTCGTTGTCCAAGAGTAGTAATTGCGGGAGCCGCAGAATGAATCCCTAGATGGAGAAGAAAGTGAGGCGAGACGAGGGTGTCGGAGAGACCTTCCTGATCCTATATACCTATACACTCTTACCAGTAGATTGGATATAACATGTTCTTGTTTGGCCACTTTTCAATGTTTGGTAATCATATGCATGGCTATTTACATGCAGCAGTCTCTCATTACTGTTTTCCCCGTCAATAAGCCAGCTGGTCGTTCACTCTTTTAATAACCGGCCATGTTTTTCTCGTCTCTCTTTTTATCGTCGCTCGTTGCGCTGCCGCAAGTTTTCGGCGCATCCATCCAGCGTTCGACTAGTTGCGTGCACAGTGCTGCTGATCGTTCATGCTGGAGCGATGGCTTTGACATCTCCACCAATTACTACGACAATGTTCCCGATACAGGAGTAACCCGTGAATACTGGTTCAACATCGAGAACACCACAGCCTTACCGGATGGCGTCGAAGTGCCTGTTCAACTGATCAATGGATCCTTCCCAGGGCCCACCATCATTGCTGATTGGGGCGACACCGTTAGTAAGCATCCCCTCCGTGCTATTGGTGTTGAAAATCGGATTAACTTATTCATCGCAGTCGTTCATGTTACCAACTCGCTTCAGAACAATGGCACAAGTCTTCACTTCCACGGCGTCCGACAGAACTGGACTAGTCACATGGATGGCGTCGCCAGTGTTACGCAGTGTCCTATTGCCCCGGGAGACAGCTACACCTACAAGTGGCGGGCTGTGGAGTATGGTACTGGATGGTACCACTCTCACTTCTGGGTTCAAGCATGGAATGGTGTCTTTGGCGGGATAGTCATTAATGGACCGGCGACAGCTAACTATGATGTGGATCTCGGACACATTTTCCTCAACGATTGGTACCAAGTGAGTTGAATTAGGTTACTGCTGTAGCTTCCCTCCGTGCTAAAAAGGTTTTAGGATACTGCCGACCGTCTCGTCCGCCAAGCCGCTACGGGCGGACCGCCAACTGCAGTAAACGGCTTGATTAATGGAACCAACACATATACAAGCGGCAACACCACGGTAGGAAAGCGATTTGAAACCAGCTTTGAAGCGGGCACAAGGTACCGTATCCGACTCGTCAATGCTGCCGCAGACAACCATTTCCGATTTATGATTGACAACCATACCATGGAGGTTATCGCCAATGACTTTGTTCCCATCGTGCCCTACAACACAACCGACCTGAGCATCGGTATGGGTCAGAGGTATGACATCATTGTGACAGGAAAGGAACTTACCAGTGGTGACTTTTGGCTCCGCGCCATTCCTCAATCTTCCTGCTCCGAGAGCGATGCCACCGATAACGTCAAGGGCATTATTCGCTACGATAGCTCATCTACGGCCGACCCGACAAGCTCGGCCTATAGCTATACCGACTCATGCGCTGACGAGTCTCCTTCGGATCTGGTACCATATGTCGCCATCGCCGCATCCGACAGCTACACGTATGACGACAACCAAAAGGTAGCTGTCCAGGTAACCGACAACGCCTTGCTGTGGACCATAAACCAAGTCACGTTCCGCACCGCGTGGGAGAATCCTACTATGTTGCAAATTGCAAACGGTGCCACCAACTTTACCACTAAGCAACAAGTCATCAAGCTCCCCGAGGCAAACAAGTGGGTATACCTCCTCGTCCACTCACCCTTTGCGCAGGACCACCCGATGCATCTGCACGGACATGACTTTTGGATCCTTGGATCTGGGTACGGCGAATACGACCCTGATGATTCCTCTCTGTTGACGGTGGAGAATGCGCCGCGCCGAGACGTGGCCATGATGCCGGCGAGTGGCTACCTGGTCATTGCCTTCCCAACCAATAACCCTGGCGTAAGTTTTCTGAATTTCCGATAAAAAGTAATAGAATTAAACTAACCAATGGTAGACCTGGCTGATGCATTGCCACATCGCCTGGCATACCTCTGAAGGTTTCGCGGTCCAGATCCTGGAGCGCCAGTCTGAGATTACGTACGACGAGGACAGCCTTAACTCGACCTGCACTAACTGGAAGAGCTATGTCAGCTCTTCTGGATTGATTCAGTATGATTCGGGTGTTTAGGTGGTCTAGGACTTCTGATAGGTGTGTGATTTAGAGTGGATGAATATACGAATATAAAGCTAGAGATTAATTGTGGCACTTTCTTTCTTTTAGTAGATATCTGGTAATAATATGAGATGCCCGGTTCGAGCAGGCTAGGAATCAGCAATATGACTCACGCGGCTTCATTTATATGTGTTCTGATGTGCCCTGAGTTATGTCACTTGCGAAGGTTTGTTATCCGACCGGGTCGTTGAATCAGCGCCAAAGGTTTAGGAAGCTTGCATATGAGGCCTAAGGATGAACTCGATAACGTGACTCACTGCATGAACCATAACTGTGCAATCTGTATTGATAGAGTTACCATAAAAGTTCAACTTCTCCGCAAATTCTCTGGCTTCTATTTCTTGCTTCTTTTCTCTTCCCATCCCTTTCAAATTTTCTCGATTTTCTAATAGTCATACAAGATCCCTAAGGATTTCTAAGGACCTCTAAGAATATCTGAGGGTTTGTTAACTGCTAGTTAATATGTCGCCATCCTCCGAGCTCAATAACGCGGACCGGTCGGCTAAATCTTGGCTCGTCGCTACGGAGCTCGAGCGACTCCCCGATGCGACAATCCTCCGCCAATCCCTGACTCTCGACTCCGTCATTTCTACCACGTCGTCCTTTACCCAAAGTTTAAAAAAGGCCCCGCCTCTCCCTGAGCTCCAGCGAATCGTCCAGATTGGAGAAGGGCTCCAAGCCACTGTCTTTGAGCAGATAGGAAGCCCCTATGCCATTAAGAAGGAGAAACCGGGAAACGAGGTGCTTCGATCAAACCTTAAGCGTGAATTTTTGCTTCACACAAAGATCTCGGATGCATTCGATTGGTACGGAGGAGTCACGTTCAAGTCTCGTGTTCGTATCCCGCGATTGGTGGATTTTATTCCCAGAACCGAGAACCATCTTTGGAACCACGTCCCAGATAGCCTTCTCGAATTCTACGACGTCAAGACTGATCTGATTCGGATGGAGCGCATTCTCCCCTTGCCAAAGATTGTCCGAGAAGCTCTAGCCAAAATATCCTACCCGCAGCCCTCAGACTCGATCGACACTTCTGCCATTGAGGATATTTTGAGATTTCCTCCAAATAAGCACTGCCTCATTCGACCCTACCTGGGAAAGCAGGACGTTTCTTTCACCAGCGAAAACTTTTCTCTCCGAAACTTTCCTCTTTGTCTGAATACCATGCAGGAAATCGGACTGGAGCTCCGTGAAATAGCCTACAATATGGGGAAGGCGTACGCCATCATGCACTGGGGCGCGGGAGTCGACGCCGATGATGTCGAGTTTGTGCTTGGCACATCTCTAGTACAGAAGCCTGGCCAAACCAGCCTACAACACCGCCGAGTGGGCCTCCACCTTCTTGACTTTGGACAGTGCGAAGAGGTGGACTTGTGCCAGGAGACTCAGGTGGTCTATCAGGCGTTTAAGGTGGCTATGGTCACAGGCGACAACCAGTTCTTCATTCCTCATTGTGAGAAAACCCGCGAGCTGTTTGAGGCTTTCAAGATGGGGTACGTGGAGACTGGCAGGTTCATTCTGGCAGAAAAGGGGCTGTTCGAGAAGTTCGATATTCCAGAATTTATGAGCGAGTATGAGGAGTACGCGAAGGAGTTTCTTATTGAGACTGAAGACACGGTATCTAGTCAAATGTAATATGGAATTGACACCACAAAAGATGCATTAATTCCTTGGCCACTTTAGATACGGCTAGGTGAATATTAGAACAACCCTCACGCTAAATAACTATGTCTTATGATTTATTTATCTAATTCTTATATTTATTTAACTTATCCGTAATTTGTTACTCGCTGAGGTTTGGGCGTGAATCAGTGCCGGATGTAAGTCATCTCTTCAATCACATTTCGCCGTCCTTGGAAACGATTTTGTTAAACGAACTACCAGATCTAATATTCAAGATGTCATATCATGCACTGATGTGCAACGGGAGCGATTAACCTCCATCCTACGCAGTAGCCTGCTCAGGCTTCTTGTCCCAGCCCTCCTTGACAGCGTTGTAGTAGCCCTCAACCATCCACGACTTCTTAATCAGCCACTGCTCGATACTCTTTTCCTCCGGCAGGTTGCTGATCTGAAACTCCCACATGCTCCGCTCAATCACCTCCTTCTTGTTTTCATCGAGGACCACCTTTCCTTTGGCATCCTTCTGGTACTTGACCCACTTCCAGCCCTTGCGCGGCTTGTCATCCTTGCCTTTACCATGCTCCTCGTAGACACGTGTCCAGCCCTCCATGGCCATCGGGTGGTACACCTTGGTTGATTTCTTCTTCTTCTGTAGCTCTTGGTGATACGACTTTCGGAAATGGACGCTGGGATGGACGCGCTCGTCTGTATATCCCACCTCCCTGGTGACATACTCGCATGGGGTCCGAATCTTGGCCGAACTCATAGCCCTGTACCAGAGATTATAGCTTGCGCTAATCTCGCCCCAGGCCCAGTCTCCGAAGTGCTCAAGCGCACCACGAGTGTCTTCCTTTGGCTTTAGGGTGGATACAATATCGTTCAGCTGCGAATCCAGAGCAACTTCGTTCAGTGCCAGATGGGGTCGGATGCGGTCAAGCATCCAAGCGTATGCGACACTGGCAAGTTGTTCGCGGTCACCATACTTTTTGCTCTCACCCGTTTTCTCATCCTTGGCATTCTCAGAATCACCGCCCCCGACGTTAATGTGAGCACCGGGAAACCAGCACTGCACCATCTTGGTGTCTTTGTTACCCGGACTAATGTACCATATAGAAGGCGAAAAGGGCTCGCGACACTCATCCAGGGCAAGCGCCTGGTATGCATGTTTAACGGCTAGTATTTCAACATGGTCAGCGGCCGCTTCGAACCTCTCATTAGGGAAACTTACTCGGACTAAGTTTGGTGTTGTGAAACTGATAGGCTTCACGGCTGTGAGAATTGTCCCAGGTGTAATAGTGGCCTACATCAGGCACTCCGAGCGCGCCGACCGTGTCCCAAACGCCAATGACCTGAATAGTCACATCCTTGGCCGCGCTGATTACGGGTTTGGGGCTCTTTTCGAGAAATTTGGACCAGTATTTGGTCTCAGGGAAGGGCTTGGAAAAGTCTTGCCCGCGAATGAAATTGCCATAGTGTTGCAGAAAATCAGGCATCAAGTATGCCTGAATGACACCAACGTCCTGAACCAGGCCGGCAACGGAGCGCACAGTAAAGGCGCCACGTGAGAATCCGAAAAAGTAGAGCTCGTCTCCAGGGCTGTAATTGCCGGCGATGAAGTTGTACGCCTCCAAGACATTCTCCAGCAAACCAAGTCCCTGAGAACCTAGAAATGGACGTCAGCCCAAATTGAATAGGTCAACTGAAAGTCCTGTTCCATACCTTGTCTTTTAGCCTCTGCGCCTGTGATGTCGCCTGTGCCAACACCGGCGTCATAGTAGACCACTTGCTGCCACTCCTTCCCATCACGGTCCAGCCCACTGTTGGCCAGGACGCGACTGATGCGAGCAACGTTGGAGGGACACCCCTTCTTGGGGTCAATGGTGGTAGCTGACTGCCATGTACCGTCACAGCAAACAACAATCCTCTTCGGCTTTGCCGGAGCAGGGCGGGAAAAGAAGTCTTTATCGTATGTGGACATTGTGAATTGGATTGATCTGTGTGAGTAAAGAAAAGCCTTCTTTCCGAGGGAATGATCTCTATATATGCCTATTAATAAGAGAGATCTCAGGCTACACTGTTCGGATTCCAAGACTGATCGCTTCACCGCTGTGTCGCGTGCACGCTAGCAAGGTGGAAAAAGGAAGTCCAGAGCTGAATAATGCAGGAACCGGCGTGCCTGGGGCGTCCATAAGGCGGGTCGAGATCATGCAAAAAGCACCATTGGCATTGACGAGACTGAGACATGGCGGCGGAAGGTTCTCGGCTGGCTCAACTATTGCAACACGAAGACGTATCACGACGCTAATGGCGTTTCCAGCTGGTCTCGATCTGATCTGTTGCAATGCCAGCATTGGAATAGCGGCTGGCTGAAAATCGCCAAGGCGGGATAATGACAGGGTTTCCCAGTCCTAAGATCAAACTATCGATTTTAACCGAAGACTGCTAAAAGCACACCCCTTATAGCTTCTCGCTTGAGAGTGGATTACGCCACAGCAGCTTTTCACGAATGGCCACGTCTACTTGTGATTTTCGTCCTCTAGTGAGTGATGAGAGCGAGTTTCTTTATCAGAGTCTACCTTGAAGCTCCCGATGTCTTCATTGATATTTCCTTTCAAGTCTTTTTCCAACTATTTCTCATTGCTGCAAAGAGAAAAGCCGACCATGGCGATCGTCATGATCTGCGGCAATCAACGCCACCGTCAGCACTATTCAATTCTGCCATGGCAGCATTATTGATCCCCCAGGTCTTTGCCTTATTCTGTGAGGCGCTTGTAAACTAGTACAAATGTTTGAAGCAAGTGTTCAGCTTTGATAGACTACATGCAGTGAATATCCACTACTCAGATCAGTACGATGCAGTCCACCATACAAATCAAAACAAATTAGTTTTGCGATTCTTCGGCATTTACTGCAGCTAGCATCACGAACAGCTTTTCGGTTTTGCCTTGAGGACCCTGGCTGTCTTGTCATGTACTCCAGACCCTAGCTTTGGCTCCCATCTCAACCACGGTCTTCCTCGTAGTGCTTCCCAGTCATCGTGGTTGCGCATTTCATAGGCCTCTGCCAAGGCTAGAATGACTTTAGATCTCATCCATTGTCCAATTTTTTAGTTGGTTCAGCATCACTAGTGGAAGTTCAAGTGATAACTTCTTTGACCCATAAATATACTAAGGGATAATGATGTGAGCGATGAAACCTTATGAAAGCAACCTCTAGATGTTAACGGTCAATGCACGCCTTGCGCCACCATTTTGAGGCTTGCAGTGGGGGTTTTCCAAGATAATTCAAAAAGATACAAAAACCCTGTAAACCTTCCAAAATATCGTTATATGTCTCTCATTTTGGTTAGTATCGGAAGTTGACACTGTCACTGCCTTCCATTTACCAGTACTAGACTGGCAACAAACGTCTTCTACTTAACAGGGCCAGAATCACCAAAAAGAAAACGCTCTCTCATCTAATTGCTGAGGCATCTAAATATTTGACCATCAATTCGAATGAGATAAACAATGAATGCTCCAAAGTAAAGAATCCAGCTGAGTCTGATTCCACATTCTTGCCACTAGCACACCTTGATCATCCAGCTGAACCAATCAGCTCATTGGCTCGTGCAGATACACTGACTAGCCATCGGGTTTAATAAGATGGGGCACAGTCAGGTCAAAAACGTGGACAGGTGTCTCCAAGTTAGTTCCAGTAATAGCAATGATTAGTGATCATTTCTGTCTATGAAGTAAGTATATGGCCAGACGTGGGGCCCAGTTGTTCTGTGTTCGTATAATCAGGTTGTAGCTAAGCTAACCAATTTTGGTATATTGACCACTGCAATTCCCTGAAACTTGGTTCGCAATTCTTATCGATCAATGTCTAGAGTGTCGCGCGGATAATGAATTAAAGGATCAATATCAGCAACCACATAGCATGTATGTGATGACGGCCCTGATTGCCCTGATTTCTGCCACCTGCGTGACTTGTCTCCGCCTTCCTGTCTTTGCAGACCGTGCACTCCGAAAAGGGAGCTCACCAATCAATTTGTGGGTATTCCTAAGTGAGGCGCAATAATATTAATTGGCCTCTTTGGTGTTGTGTCCCACTAGTGTCAATTAATAATGGTGGAGATAGGGGTCCATGCCGATTTGCGGTGTGAAGCTTTGTTCAAGTCACGGCTTGCCGAGGTATAAGATCTATCCCCGCAAGCCTACCACAATTTAGCCGCCACAACAGAATTGATGAAGCATGCTCTCACTTCAAGAAATAGATAAATAAACCAAAGATTCATAGCGAGTTTGCCAAACCAGACTGTATATATGTAGATGCTCCGGGGGCTCCGGGATCTTCGGGCCGACTTGAGGTTCAAATGCTCCGGATTTACGACCCACACTTTATTAACCCGGCTATGTTCATCCATGCAACTCTTCGCCTTCTAGGCTGTCGTCGCCGAAATCGGACTGCATGACGTCGTCGTATTCATGACATGCGGCTGAGAGAACGGTTTAACCGTGGCAAGGCTGCATGCACTCTGCATCGTATAAGTATAACCAGGTCCCGAGTATCTGGATACATGGTTGCCAAGCATCCCGCGCCACACTCAAAACACATAAACCCATTATCGAGACGAAAACTCTCTTAATCGCTACAATGGCGCCAGTTTCAGCAGCAACGACCTTACGGCGTACTTTGGAGGATCCAGCCTCATTTATTGTCGCTCCCGGTGTTTTCGATGGCTTGTCGGCTAGAGTCGCTTTGGAAGCCGGATTCGACTGCCTATACATGGTTTGTCCAAACACTCAATTTCATGAGGTTCAGTCTTGCTAACTATTCATCAGACAGGAGCCGGAACTGCAGCATCAGTCCATGGACAAGCAGACTTGGGCGTATGCACCCTCAACGACATGCGGGCCAACGGCGAAATGATTGCCAATTTGGTTCCCACGGTGCCCGTCATTGCGGATGCCGACACGGGCTACGGTGGACCCATCATGGTGGCCCGCACAACGGAGCAGTACGCCAGGTCGGGGATCGCAGGGTTCCACATCGAGGACCAGGTCCAAACCAAGCGCTGTGGCCACCTGGGTGGCAAGATCCTCGTCGACACCGACACGTACGTCACGCGAATTCGAGCCGCCGTGCAGGCCCGCCAGCGCATCGGCAGCGACATTGTCATCATTGCTCGAACGGATTCGCTGCAGAAGGATGGTTACGACGAGGCCATCACACGCCTGCGAGCAGCCAAGGAGGCAGGCGCAGATATGGGTTTCCTCGAGGGCATCACATCCCGCGAGATGGCCAAAAAGGCAGTCGAGGACCTGGCTCCATGGCCGCTTTTGCTTAACATGGTTGAGAATGGAGCGACACCGTCCATCTCGTCCAAGGAGGCCAAGGAGCTTGGATTCAAAGCCATCATTTACCCATTTGCCACGTTGGGCCCCGCTTTGATTGCGATGAGAGAAGGAATGAAAAAGCTCAAGGCTGAAGGATTGCCCGGCTTGCCTGCTGATATTACGCCACAGAGCATCTTCAGAGTTTGTGGGCTGGATAATAGCATGAAGCTCGATGAGGCAGCGGGAGGTTCAGCTTTTGACGGTAACATTTAGACAATTATTAATGAGGATCAATCCACGTGCATGTTTGGAGTCGGATCTCGGTAGAATAGTTCCGTCTTCACTGGGTCGTAATGTCTTGTTTCAATAGCCTCGCTGGCAATCTTGCCAAAATAAAAAGGTTTCAAGCTTTTCATAACTTCATCGCAATACCGCTCTTGATCGACAATGGTTTATATGCATCATCACATCTACACTCATCTTGGCTTAGATATGAAACGGTGGCTTGTGCTAAAATGAGCAAGCAAAGAAAAGTCACATTTTTCATCTATGGCACTCATCGGGAATATACTTTTTCGTACATTTTTTATTCTTTATTTACTTTCATATATATGTCCACTCAATATATACTGGGTGCCTACTTCCCGCCCAACCGTAACATCCTCAGGTGCAAAAAGTATCCCAAATTGTCGCCCTTCAGGTATAGAAACAAAAACCATCAAACACATACAATGGTATCAACACCCGAACAGGCGCTTTGAACAGCAAGCAGCTTTATTCGAAGTGCTTTGAGAAGTAACATAAATTCTACAAAGAATGAAAAGTCAAGAACAGGAAGGGAGGATCATGGGTTTGTACTTTTTAGACTGCAAGCCCAACGCTTGCGAGCGGAGAAGACATGCGGTTCCGGCGAGCTGCAAGCGTCTTGGGAACGTAGTATTCGTTTCCAACTGTGACTGATGAGCTGTTCAGCGACCAGGAGGACAGGCTGGCGCGGTGATCATCAGTGTGGAACGTGGTGACGGTATTGATTGAGCCATAGCTACGACGCCGAGTGTGCAGGTTGGCCAGCAAAGCATATTCGTTGAGGATATCCTTGATGGTGACTGCAGGGGGGAGGTTTGTGGCCGGGTCCGTGGGGACGCCAAGTCCGGTTTCGCTTTCAGAGAAGAGCCAGTGCGAAACCTGGGACAGCGACTTTCTCTTTCTGGTTTGTTGACGAAGCATGGGAGGCAGCGGCGGTGGGAGAGGGATTCTAGATCCTCTTCCCCCGGGGAACACAGGTGGCATGGGTTGCGAAGGCGCACTGTTTACAGCGCCCAACGAGGTATGCTTGCGAGCGTGAGCCTTGGCTACGGGAGTGCGGGGGCACTCAACCTCGTGGTCAACGCAGAGGCTGTGTCGCTTGACGTCGCTGATGTTGGGCTTCTGAGGAGTTCCGATCTTGATCATGGTGGCGACCTGCTCGTTTGGTCTCTCCAATTTGGGTGCCGTGTAAGCTCGAGGGCGACTCCGGCCACCTGGACGGCTTGGTGCAGGAAGGTCATCCTCGTCATCCTCGTGAATGACAGAGCCAGAGTCTCCGTTTTCTGTTGCAGGCTTGCGGGGGAAGTGGAATGACAAGGATGAAAAGCTTCGCTCATACTCGATGGGGTGGAGATCCGTTGTCGATCGGTTCATATCCAAGAGGCTTGAGGTGGACATCCATCTTCTGTGACCCATTCCCGATCCAATCGTAGAAGTGGGGGAAGGAGGCGAAGCAAATGAATCTCTTGCCTGTCGCTCCCAAATCCTGGGAGGTGGTGGCAAGGATTCACATCGGTACGCCTTCTTCCTCTCCTTCTCCGTCCTCTCGCAATCGAAAGTCATGTTTAATTGTGGGCATGATGGTCGACGTTGCATTATCCCTGGACGAATGTCGATAGCTTCAACGAAGGCCGGCTTGGAAGAAGGAGAACCGGAGCTGATATGTTGGAAATTCATCGGAGCTGAAATTACCGGCTTTTTGGGAGTAGATTTTGAGCCAATAGACTTGGATCGTTTCGGGCTGTCTGCAGTGGGCTTCTTTGGCGTGGGAGGCGGCTTGGAAACCTTTTCTGGAGTCTGTTGCGTCATGATCTTTTCAGGCGTAGGCGGCGTGGGCTGTGTTTGTTGCAGATGTAACATGGGAGGCTTTTTCGGCATATGCGGCTTGGGAATGTTTTCCAGCATAGGTGTGGTGGGGTGAGGATGTTGTGGTGGTTCTTGATAAATGACTGTTTTATGGATTGTCCTGTTTCTGTCTAGTAACAGGCCCTCGTCGCTGGACCTGCCTTGAGGCCATGAGTCGCCTCGATTTCGTGTGGGGACAGGAACCGGTTCAGGTTTCTCGCTTTCTTTTTTCTTGGACGAAGAGGAAAAGATTGGAAGGAAGCAACACCAAGCGCCTTTTTCATCGTGATCGTTGGTGCCTGACATGATGTCGTAATCTCAATAATGATGGCAATATCAATCGCGTCTAAGAAAATAATATGGGAACAGGAATGTAAAGCCAAGTGATGTCTGCAACCCAAGGCAAGACGATACACAATAGGTGAACGAGAGGATGGGCAAATGGGAGCAATGCGATCACATAAAGAGTGGGTAGGCACGGCCTGCACGTCCCAGACAAGCTGAGAAACGAATGGAAGTTGAGAAGAAGACAAGGTGAAGAGAAGCAGTGGGGGAAAAGAGGGAGAAGAAAGCAGAACAGGACAAAATCAAGGGGGGTCGTAGCGACAGGATCGGGCCAAAAATGACCTTATAACGAAGAGGGGGATCAGGAACGAGAAACGAACCGATGACGAAAGAAAAGAAACCACGGACAAGCACAGCATGGGAATTAAGAGGCAGGTGCCTCAGAAATAGACAGAACAGACTGGGGAACAGACGGGAGGATGTAACACTGTACGACACCAGCCCGCCCGTGCATATAGTGCAAGATACGGTCGTTTGGCGCTGAGGAGCCAAGGCCACGACGCTAATGCATGCCTCACTTTGTTGCGGCTGGGGAGTCTCCATATTTTAATCCTTAATAATCGACACTACGCCAGGGCTTAGCGCCCTCAGCAGCAGCGCAGAGCTGGTGGTGGCGGTCGCACTGCTTGTTGCTTGTTGTTTGACGCACTCACCCGGCCGGCAATGGCGTTCGCGTTTCCCGGTAGTCAATTGGAGCTAGCTAGCATCTTAGCAGCCGGCACTTGTGGCCTGGCTTGTTGAGCGGTGCTGGGCTAGACGTGTGAATTGAAGTCGAGGCAATTTCTGGCCCTCTGAACACAGTAAACAAACACACAAACAAACAAATGGCCCATTAAGCAGTAACAGGGCAATCGGGATGATCAGGGTGCTCGTAAGCCGGGAACTTTACCAACCAGACCCGCTGAAACAATGTGCACAGCATCAAAGCGTCCGCTGTCCAGTAATCCACGACCACTGGGAGGGTTAACAGGGACAGAGGCCGCCGTTAACCCGAAAACATTGGCTGCTAATTAGCTGCCGAGACCGTGCCCCGTCCTCTCCAAAATTACCCCACGATTCTTCCTTGGAGCGCAAGCATCGGCGTCGCTCAGTGGCCAATGATAAATGGGAGTCTTGCCGGCCCCGACCTCTCCGCCCAAGTCCTGGCTGTCCCCGTTCATTCCCACGGATCATGGTATGATACTTGGCGGAGCCTTTTCGGCTTGTTTCTCACCCACGGCCCGACCTATGCTTTTGGTTGTATTGAAGGGTGTTGAGGAAGCAGCCATAGATCAAAGGCGCATGGTCTAGACACAGAAAACAAAAGATCCCATACCATGATAATAACATCATCATAATGATGCTATTTTCAACAACCCATAAACTCATTAAAGCTCCATCCCAGCGTCGATCTGTTTGCCAGCCATCAAGCAGCTCAATTGAACGAGGGATGCAAAATTGATTGATATGTATGAAACCCCGCCAAACAGGTCCTTGGATAAATTCAGTTTGACTAGTGACTTGGATTGATCAACCGACGGCCCGCTCGCCAGAAGCTGCAACAGAGGTCACTGCACACGCTAGTCTAGTCTGAGGCATTAGCGCATGCCTCACGAGCATCTCCCCTGCACAGGCTCTTTAATCAAGAGAAGGCCCTACCAAGAAAAAAAAACGGCCATTTGAGGGATTTTGTTGGATAAAAAAGGAGACGAAAAATGGGTGATCTGATCACTTTACTACTGCTACTCTGCAAGTTTGTCGAATGCAGGCGAAGTTGCAGCCAGATTATGCACCGTGTTGCATCCTGACACTTCATCATTTGGCAAAGACAGGGGGGAAAAAAGGAAAGACGCCGAGCAAATAGCGCTTCTGCAGGCTGTATCCACTCTGCAATGTGACGGTCTAGGGCTGATGGGAAAAGCAGGACCGTGCGCCTGCTGCTTGGAAGCGTTGAAGCTTGTCGTCTTGAGCGTCACCGCGCCTTCAGAGCTACCCTAAACGCAGAGACTGTCGAATAGTGGTGTTGATTCCAATTGGGAATTGTGCTGTAGAAATTGAAAAAAAGAGATGGACTAGAATAAGAATATGGGTCACCACAAAAATCAAAAGGAAAATTGAGGCTCTTGGGACCGTTTGATCCATGTAGTCTATTTGGAGTCGTGGAATGTGACGGATCCGTTTTCGGTTTCGCTTTTGCAGCATTGACACCTAAGATTACACAACAGGATCTTGTCTTCCAAAAATGACAACCACTTAGTATTACTCTTCCTAACTAGAGAAGAAAGAATTAAGTAATGCAATCCATGAATCGTAACAGCTGCCAGCACACCAACACTGTTTTCTTTACCCAAACTTTTGCACCGTGATAATAGTGATGAGCATTTGCCTTGCCCACGAGGCAGTGACCTCCATTCTTACTGTACTTGAAATATCCCTTCACACTTCTCTCAATCTCATATTAGTAAATGAATTGCTCAGGTCAACTTCCATCCATCCAGTAAGCCTCAACTTGTCGTAATTCCTCTCGCACGTGTGTCTGCTTCATCGAAGCCATCCCAGTCTCTTCCACAGAAAACCAGCCCCACCGACCAGGGCCGTTGAGCCAGTAAAAATGATGACTGCTCCATATTCGCCTCCCCATGCCCTCGATCCTCGCGTACCGATTGGTGCTGCGCGAAGGAGCGCCTCGCTCAATGGGCCGGAGATTATGTTGCCGACTCCCCGACCAGCCGTCAGGAAGGCCAGGACCATGATGGGGTCGAAGATCTGTCCGCTGCCCAGAGTCTCCGTCTCGCTGGCCGGCGTCGTCAACATGACCTGGCGCGATATCCCCGGCCAGGTCCCCACATAGGATCCAGCAAAGAGCCCGTAGATTACACAAAAGACGTACAGTGTGGCGAGGTTGTTGGCAAATCCCCAGAGGAAGATGGTGCCCAGCACGGCCCCGACGGTGCATATGGTGATGCAGGTAGTGACGTGCCACCGGTCCGTCAGAAAGCCTAAAACCATGACGCCTATGGCTGTTGAGACATTGATCAGAATAACAGTGAGGGCGGCAAGGAACGGTTTCGCATCAAGCTCTGTGCGTGCAAAGGTTGGGAGATAGATTGCAGGCAGGAAATAGCCCAGCGACTCGACGATGTTGGCTGTCTGGTACAGCATGAACGTTCGCGAGAACACGAAGCCCAGGCTGTACGTATCGGTACGAGCTGAGGTGTTCTGCAATGGAGACATTCTGGGCTTGATCAAGTAGACAGCTGGGATGGCGAGCACAAACAACGCAATGGCCCAGACCCTCAGCGTGGTCCTGAACCCATAGGTGTCAAGCAGAGACTGTAGAACCAATGGGATGACAAAGCCGCCGGTTCCTGTGCCTGACCACATGATGCCAAAGGCGAGCCCGCGGCGCTGCACGAACCACTGTTCGACCCAGATCATGCAAGGGCAATAGGAAAACGAACCCGCAATCGCGTACATGACACCCTGCGTTACGATGAGATGGTTTACTGTCTGCGAGAAAGAGGAAAGTACGAGGGAAAATGAAATTGCAAGGAGCCCGAGAGCTGGAGCCCATCTAAATGCACTGGGATAGAGTCGCAGGAGTGCAATGACCAGCGGAAAACCGAAATACATGATGCCCTGACTATTGGTTAGCAAAACTATTGTGAGGTTGATGGTGAAGCCTTGTTTACCATAGCACATGTTCCTATAGTAGCAAATCCTGAAGACCCGGCAAAGGGTTCGTGTGTTCGATAATAGTCCTGGAACACGCCAAAGGCGTAAGGGAAGCCTAAACGACAGTCAACCACTGGGCACTATGTGAAATGGGAGGGTGAGTCTTACCCCAAACGAGGGCTTCTAGAAAAAAGCTGGCGGTCAAAAATAGCCAAGCATCTTTTCCTTTATCTGCAGGTGGCAATGAAAATTCTTGACGTCCATCAGGGATCTCTCCCAGACATGCTCGTGGTGATGCTGCACACTCATGAGACTGGCGAGTGGATGGCTGGAGGTCGCTTAGCTCGACCGGGCCATTCATGTTGGATCTTAGTGAAATAATAGTAACCTTGGGTATATAAGAGATGAAATCCTGTTGATAAATTCACAAATGATGGAGAAAATGTTTAATTTTTATACTTGGGCACTCATATCCCCCGCCTTTTACAATGTGCAGATCGAAAGGACCACCCACGTCAGCCAACTTATCAAAACACGCTGGGAACTAATCTACATTCATCTCACGATGAACTCTATCTCAAGTTCTAGAGGAGTCATTTGTTATCCTGGTTTATCGATTGGCTTTTTGGGCACTGGAGTCTCCAGCCAGGGATCATTACTAATCTGATTTATTGGGCTACTCGAGGCGTTATCTAGTAGTGTTGCAGCTCCAATGCAAAAATTGCAGAAATGTTTCCCGACTGGGTAAAGTTCGAGCAACCACCTGACCAACATGCGCCAAAGGGGAATGCCTGAAAAATAGGGTTATCCGACTTCCCACTTGTTTATAAATCATGTTACTAGGCTTTTTCAATACTGTGGCTTACGAATAAGTGCATGGTGCGGTCATCGTGCAAATAAGTACAGCTTGATGTGTGGCGGAATAGTATCGCAACCTATGTAAGATATGGGATAAATTGTTTGTTATCGAGAACGTAAGTATAATACGACAATAGAGATTTGACGTACCCAATTAAGGTCGGCTTCTTCCACGTCTTGATAAAGGCTTGCAATCGGATTTCGAATATCTTTTCTCATTGTCAGGCGTCATGCAGATATTTCTTACGCAATTGACACCAATCCCCGGTATCATTGAAGCCGAAACTAACAAAATGACGCCGATAATAGTTTATTTGAGACTTAAAGATACTTCTAAGTTCTGAGAAATTACTGCATAAATAAATGCGATTGAAGCGGCTTGCGACTCACCTTGACGCAGTACCTATAACCGGAATAACCGGGGTTGTATTATCAGGCTCCGGCTTTTGATGCGAGTCAGTGATTTGCTAGCCTTAGTAAAAAAGACTATTCTTTGGAGATCATAGGTCCAAGCTACACCTAAAAGTTTGATATGGGAGCGGGAAAAGTTTTCCTGCTACGTCCTCTTTGTGATGCTGCGAAATTACCGACAATAGCCGTAGAAAAAGGATGTTGAATTCCGAACTGCGGACCATAATAGCGTATGCGATCTTATATCATTAGTTGACGACCCAAGCACTGACAAACTTAGAGATTTTGGTTTTTTTGGTCTCTCGATTTTGACTGGAATTGATTCCAAATTAAAAAGGTTGATCATCAGCTTATCTACTTTTGGCATCCTCATATTATTTACTCTCGCCTATCGACCACATCTACTAACTAAACACTATTCACTCTGCTAAAATTTTAGAGTCGAATTCTATGAATAAAATAGATATGAACGGGCATAATGGACACGCGCGAGTTATGCGGGCCGCAACGGTGGTTGAGGTACGACCAGCGATGACGCAGGTGTAGAGGTTGAAGCCTTCGTATGCTTGCTAACCGAACAGCACCATAAACCAATCGAGATAATAGAGGTGCCCGTGCCCACTCCCACGCCACGCGACATTTTGGTCAGGATCACAGCCTCCTCTCTCTGCATGAGCGACGTCGCCGCTCTCAAAGGCGCTGTGCCGACCAACGTGCCATTCTGCGCGGGTCATGAACGTGAGACACGCCTACCTAGATAAAAATCACCGTCGCTAACCGTCTCGGCCCTAAATAGCGGTGGGCATTATAGAAGAGCTGGGGAGCGGAGTTCGCGGCTTCAAGGTTGGAGACAGAGTTGGTTTTGCGCCTTCCTCGAACACTTGCCGTACGCTGCACACTCCGATTGAAGCAAATTCCCTGCTAAAACTGGAATAGAATCCTGCGTAGATTGCCTGTCCGGAGGGCATAGATACTGCGACGAGAAAAAGCAAGTGGGGTTTGACGGGCCTTATGGAGGATTCTCCGAATACTGCTTGGCTGACCCGTTGTCGACCGTCAAGATCCCGGACGGCCTGACAGACGAGGAGGCTGCCCCCCTACTCTGCGCGGGAGTGACAGCTTATGGTGCGTTGAACAAGGTCAGCAAGGAGCAGCCGGGAGGAACCGTTGTCAACATCATTGGAGTTGGTGGAGTGGGTCACCTTGCAGTGCAGTATGCCAAGGCCATGGGCTTTATTGTGAGGGCTTGTAAGTCGACACTTGGTTCCATTTTATGGCTGATACGAGGCTTTTAATCACTGATATTCTACAGTTGATATTACAGATGACAAGCTGGAGCTGGCCAAGAAGTGCGGTGCCGACCAAGTCTTCAATTCGAATGAAATCACCGACCGTGCGTCTTTGCGCGCCTTTTCGACTGTGGTCATCTCGGGCGCGAATGCTGCCTACGACCTCGCCCTCGACATTACCATGAACCGCGGCCAGGTCATTGCAGTTGGAGTCTCGTCCAAGCCATATCCGCTAGATGTTTTGCGCCTGGTTGTGACGGGCATTCGGTTTATTCGTCAGTGATCTGCACCCTCATCTTTCAGGCTCATCTGACTAATATTGACAACAGCGACGAACCAAGGCGACAGGGAAGAGCTACGGGACTGCCTGGAGGTTGCAAACCTGCATGGGATTAAACCCATTTACCAGATGAGAGACTTTGAAAAGATAAATGAGGGGTTTGACGAAATGATGGGTGGCAAGGTGGTGGGAAGACTGATATATAGATTATCATAGTCCTAGCCCACATTTCTTCACATATTGCTGCAAAGTCACACAATAGAGACTGCAGAGGATCCTAATCCTGGTTCAAACTTCTTAGCTGGTTCGCCATTTCAATTCGTTCAGCCCCGTTGAAGTCCCACAAGAACATCAGGCAGCACTCATGGCAATGCTGACACCAAGGCAGCAATCCCCACTAGGCGTTGAGCAGCTTAGCAGACGAGTTAGTATGAAATAATAATGGAAAGCCAATGATTCTTTATAGTATGTGACTCTTACGGGGTGTTGAACTTGCTCCGTACTGGCCATTATTCGAGCTATCATCTCAGCGCTAAGATTAGTTAGGTAAGAGTAGTGGCTGACTCATAGACCTTAAATGTAGTCCTACGGTTTACCTTGGTGCCTGATCCTATAATCCCTCCTTTGTGTAAAAATTTCGCTTCATGGATTTTTTGGCGGATGTAAAGACGCCTAATGGTTCGCTTGAAGACAGCTGGTGACTCTATCGTATGAGGAGTGGGCTTGCCAACCCTATTATGCGGTATGCCTCACTACAGCTAGGCATACTAATGTGGTTTTGGCCTGTGATGTGAAAAAATGGATAGTGTTTGCTTGATAATTTTTCTTAATTGCAATACTTTGTAATATTTATACCTACGTTGTTCGCGACAGGTTACGGCCGTGCAGGTCGTCAATTCAACTCGTTCAAGGTCCTCGCCTGGCAACTACTACCACAGTCTTCGCATCCAAGTCACCAACATGGCATCTACATTTCGATACACTAAGAGAACAACGGAGACACTTCGTGACATCGCCAGCGATGTCATTGCGTTGTTGAAGGAATCCGGTGAGACTATCGGTGTCGCCGAGTCATTAACGGGAGGCGGTGTCATGGCAGCAATCACTTCAGTCGGCGGCGCCAGCTCCGTCTTCCGTGGTGGCGTTGTCTCGTATGCGACACCACTCAAGCAGCAGCTTCTGAAGGTAGATGCGGACCTCATCACCGAACATGGCGTCATCCACGGGGATGTGGCCGAGCAGATGGCCACCGGCGCCCGTAACATTACCAATGCCGAGAGCCCAACCACATGGGGCATTGGCACCACTGGTGTCGCAGGCCCGAATTCTCAGGATGGGAAGCCAGTTGGTATGGTCTTCATTGGAATAGCCTCACCCGAAAAGAGCTGGTCGCTTGGGCCTTTCCATTTCCCGGGAGATCGCGAGCAGGTTCGACAAGCGACAGTCACGGAAGCGTTGGCTCAAATGAGAGAGATACTCAAAGCCAGATGCAATTAGATGATGCTGGGATCAGAACGTGTTACAAAATTTTAGGAGGTAGAATCAAGCCTTGCTCACGCATCGTTTTTTTTTTTTTGGATTTGGTATTTGAGCAAAGGTCAAATGCATCTCTTATTCTTTCATCATCATTTCAAAACAAATCTGACTAATACATCGGCATATCTTTGGTGTACTATTTTTAGATAGATCGAGCTAATTGACAGTCGAAATGGGGTATCATATCGTCCATTTCATCGGCCAAGCTTTGGTTCTGCAAAGTTTCACTCTCTAAACATTTAAGCCTTCCAATTGGCAGTATACTGCTGCTTTCCACGGCTATTACCTATTAGCTGTATTTTTTGAACAAATATAATCTATCAGCTTCATAACTGCTTCATTCATGCATCCATATCTCGATCTTTTCTTGGCCATAATCCATCTCCATCAACGCCTTGCCAAAGACATCTACTTCATCTGGTTTGGAGTCGACCAACAGTCGTTCCATTTCATCGCGTCTCATGAATCCAATACTGTTGTCAGCGCATATCCTGGTCCACGAAAAGGCTGTTGGAGCATCCCATACGCCTTTTCGCGTCGTGAACCTCAGTGCTCCGGCACATTCGACAGCGCCTTGTTGCATGGTGGTATAAATGCCATTCAACATTTGCACTACAACCCAAGTTCGCCTGATGCTCTCAGACAGAATCCATGCATGCCAGAAAGTCTCTTCCTGTTTCGTCACGCTTGCGGCTGGCATGGCGACTTCTTGTCCAAAATGGCCGTCAATGTTGCTTGGTAAAAGCATGTGGCCATCTCCCGCAGCACGGCGTGCAGCAAACAGTAAATCATCCGCCCATCTGCGCAGCACCGGTAGCTGCTGTTCAGCAAGATAGCGTTGTCGGATGTCATTGCCAAATAGACGTATAATCGAGTAGACAAACATAGCATGCACACGGCTCAGATGGGCATAGCAGTCGTTTGGGGACGGCGGTTCTTCTCTGTTGCGAATAACAAGAGAATCCGCTCGCGATCCAATAATACTCAGCACCAGGTCCTCAGTGGCCGTAGTGCGTGTGAAATAGCTCGATAAAGCTGTGAATGCATCCTGGATACATAGAGGCTGCTGCGTCTGGTACAAACGAGAATGGATTAACACATTACTGCCTTTTGTCGTCCAATCTGCAAGCCAGCCATGCAGTTGGTCAATGTATTTTAATGCCGCCGTTTTAGTTACGGGACGCAAGGCGTCAAGCTTCAGTGGTCCGACTGACCATGATTCGGGTGTTAGGAACCAAGCCGACTGGAGATCGGACAGCGAGATCCATGGGTCGGATGTGAAGTCCAAATCAGCGGATAATTCTGGTAGCGGTGTCTCCAAATTGCTTAATTCTGGCTGAGTTGATGCCCTTGCATGGGTTATTGTCACTGCCAGCATATCTCGTGATGGCTCATCACTTGGCCCGTAGAAAATGAAGCCGGATGGATGAGGTGCCGGGTAGATGCACTCAATTTCTCGAGATTGACAACGACTGCACGACGGAAACTCTCTGTCACACTTTCGCTTGGCCTTTGTACAGGCACCACATGCTTTCAACTCCCCGGCTTCCATGATGAGAGAGTGTGTGCTTTGCAGGTGGACGCTTTGTTTGACCACTGGCGAATTGGCCAGCGGCCACAGAGCGAGATGCGGTTCAACTAACCCTATTCAAGTTAGCGCTCCGCAAGAGGACGTGGATTACCAAGCCAGTGAGGGTGGATGCCTAACCGATCTAAGCTAGCGCTCCGCAGGTTGGATGGAGAGACGGATCCTTCAGCAGGAGTCTCCACCAAAAAGGGAGCCCAGATGAGGAGGATTAAGTCAAGAGGAGGTCAACATAAACAGTAGATAAAGATATAAAATACCTAGAGTAGTACCAGATATCTCAATTAATCAACTCATTATACTTCTTGATTTATTGAATTGAAACACGAGCTTCAAACCAGCTTTTACACAACATGGCTTCAAACGAACAGGCTGAGTTGATCAAACTTTTGGTCAAACAGAACACGACTGACTTCACCAAAGTCATCCACCGGAAGCCATACCCCTCCATTTCTGTTTCCAGACCTGAGCTGAGCCATGCTGGGAGAACGGTTCTCGTCACTGGCGGGGGAACCAACATTGGCTTGGGCATCTGTATAAGCTTCCTGCGAGCGGGAGCGTCCACCATCATTATCACCGGACGCCGCAAAGAGGTTCTAGAAGCTGCTGCTGAGCGCCTCAAGGCCGAGACCAGAAAGGTTGGTAGTGAAGCCGCCATTGTCACACGTGTAAATGATCAAACCGATCATGCCGCGGTCAAGACTCTCTGGTCGGACCTCCAGAACGAAGGCATATTTGTCGACATTTTGGTGGCAAATGCTGGAGATTTCTCTACAGGAGAGCCGATTCTAGACGCAGGGGCCGAGCGAATTTGGAAGGCATTCGAGACGAATGTTCGCGGGCCCCTGGACATGGTGGAAGGCTTCGCTAAGCAGGCTGGCGACAGGCCAAAGGTAACACTCTTTTTCGTCCTTTCTAATGGGATCTACCTATTCTAACTGATAATCCAGGCTGTCTTAAACATAGCCACACAGGGCATCAATATGCTCTACGAAGAGCAATTAGTTCTCACGGGAAGAAACCCAGGGTACCCCTTGACCAAGAATTCTGGTACACTGCTCATGCAGCTGATTGCCAAGGATGTGTCACCCGACAAGATGCAAATTATCAGCTTCCATCCAGGTGTGATCTATAATGAAACATTTGGGAGTCTGGGCTTTTCTGACAAAGACTTTCCATTCGATGATTGTGAGTCGTTGTCCTCAATGGCTTTGTTCTTGTGCTGACATGTAGGGATTAAGATGAACTTCCTGGGAGCTTTGCGGTTTGGGCTGCGAGTAAGGAGGCTCGGTTCCTCCATGGACGATTTGTGTGGGCGTCGTGGGACGTTGACGAATTGTCGACTGGCGAATTGCGAAAGCGAATTGATGAGAGTGTGGATTTTCTAAGAGTTGGTGTCGTGGGGCTACGAGGTGCACGCAAGGATTGAGTTCGGGATCGAATTATAGATCCTTGCTCACATGGGCAAGAAAGCATGGTTGGGTTGCCATCAAAATTTTGCACAAGGTACTATTCATCGACGTGAGGGTGTAAACAATATCAACACCTAGGTCGTCATTGACACGTGATGTGGCTTTTGTTGGTAAATTGCATCATAGCTCTACCAATAGCTCCATACCTAGCTAGTGATAATGTTGGAGGCAGCAAGAATTCCAGAGTTTATTGTATGAATAGGAACCGTATCGTTAGGAATGCTGTTGGTAGGCCCAATTCAATTAGTGACACATGCGTTGACTTGGAGAAGGATCAACAAAAGCCAATAGCCCTGAAACAAAGCGCACGTGGAGAAGAGTCAATCAAGCTAACAATGTAGTTCAGTAATCAATATTAGGTGATTGCTGTCCCCGCTCTTGTGACATGAGTCACGGCAAACACGGCAGGCAGTGATGTCGCGGGGAATAAGTGGTAGGTGGAATGGAAAATTGGCCCAGGAGTCAGTGTAACATCGTATACAAGAGTTGAAATAGTCTCAGTGTGTGCTTATGGCGGCAGATGCGATCACGCACTTTGTTTAGCTCCAGACAGGAACTGGCCTGTCCAGACACTTTTCAGATTGCCAGAGATTGAGCAATGCGAGAGTGAACTCAGGGTACTGAAAAGTCTCAAATAAAAGACCCTAGATAAAGCAGATGTTGGAGTCTTACTTTAACTGAACACATGTCTTCGGCCTGATACACCTTGTGCTTGCACTTGAGCCATATCGGTCCGAACAATGAGACATGGTACGTGACACCCAACACAACAGCCTGCGCTACATATCATCGTAATGGAACGTAAAGACCATTTGTGAAACTGGTTTTGACCAGTTATGTCTCAAAGATAGAATTGGGTTGCCTGGTTGGTGGACGGGTCCGAAGCTGTAACCTAAGGTTTGGGACTTTGACAACCTAGAATCCGTATTATCCGAAGGCCGCGGAAATGCGCAATAATTTAATATTGAATACGGAAGGGCTATTCATAATTGACTCATAATAATGCCTAGACTGGCAAAAACCTCCATGTTCACCACTTGCCCTTCACGCATTTTCTACATTTCCTCGACTTTCGAAAAATAGGCGATGATATTCATGATGAAGAGCGCCGAGTCTGCCAATATTGATGCCGAAGCCCTTTTCGACCAGATTTCGGAAGGCTACGAGGATTCATACGGCAATAATGAAGGCCTCAATAAGGCCTTGGATAATTTAGGAAACTATCATAAGCCTGGTGCGACGGTGTTGGATATTGGATGCGGCCCAGGAGGACCAGCATCTTACTTAGCGAACAAGGGATACGACGTTACTGGTATTGATATCTCGGGCAAAATGATTGACTATTGCAAGGCGAACATCAAGGGAGACTTCCACAAGACAGACATGCTCGAGTTCCAGCCAGATCGCCAGTTCGACATAGTCCTTGTTATATTCTCCTTGTTTCAAATGCCATATAGGTCGACGTACTCGGTCCTTTTCAAAGCCGCATCTTGGCTTCGACCGGGTGGTACTCTTGTTCTGGGAACCATTGCCGCTGAAGACATTGTTGAGGATAAAGCAGAGATTATCAGCCACCAAGGATATGTTGAGCGATACCCAGCACCATTCATGGAATGGATCATTGACAGCACATTCATTTCCACAGACAAATGGTTAAAGATCATTGATGAAACCGGTCTTTCCACACAAGATTCCTGTCGATTTGCCTTCCATCCAAATGGTTCTTCGCCAAAGCAGGATCACTTGTTTATCACTGCCCGAAGAACAAATTTGGAGCCTCTGTTTGGACCGCATCCTCTGCCAGCAGTCCGGCGACGGCCACACTTATTGAGCCAGGGGGCCTGGGAACCATTTTTGGAGCGACTGACCCGTCACGAATTTGATGCCGTTCTGAAGGTAGTCGAATCAAACCGGAAAGTTCTTGACGTTGGCAGTGGGCATGGCGGTAAGTTCTCGTTTGGCGCACAGAGATACCCTCGTTTAAGTCAAAAGAACTGATGGGCTTCGACTAGAATTACCAGTAGCTATTGCTAAATTACACGGTAAATCTTATTCGATCGAGCCGAACCCAGACAGAAGACAAGTTCAGGTCGATAGCAACCAAGAAAGTGTTGAAATCCGGCCAGGTACCGCCGAGAACTTGCCTTTTGAAGATAAAACATTTGATGCTGTCGTGGCTCTTTGGATTCTGCACTATGTTAAAGATCTCGAGAAATCACTGTCAGAAATGGCACGCGTTGTCGACCCAGAAACCCCAAACGCTCGTCTAATTATAGTACAAGGAGCGCCTGATAATGAGGTTGTTAACCTGATTAACCAGGTATGTGTACCGCTGGCAGGAGAAGCTAATGATCACCAAGGACTGCTTCTAGCAACAGCTGCAAGAGTATTCACAAAGCATGGGTTCGGAGATATAACCTTGACACGCGTGGATGTACACTGTAATTTCCCGGAAGAGGATTTGACAGAGCGCTGCACAAAGGCAGCTCAGGTCCTTGCTGACTTTTGGTACATGGATCATGCAAAGTCGGGTGAGATGAAGGCTGGTTTGTTGCCAATTTTGAGGGAGCACTTCTTAGATGAACCATTCAAGATCAGAGATCAGGGTGTAATGTTGGTAGCAAAACCGACTGGAACTAGCTAGATATACGGGTTTTTATATTCTCGGATAGGTACGTTTATTGACTGGGTTTTGCGTCACCATTGAATATTTTCTTGAAGAGACCTTCTCTTCAAATATGAGGATAGAATGGGCGACTGGGACACGTCCAGCCCAGATGAGGTCGGGGCCATGGTTGCACTCGGAGCCAATGATGTGATTTTTCAACCCCATCCTCGGGATCTGATTGAACGGCGCTGGGATCCATGGCTTGCTCGTTGGCAACTGATTGGCCTGGGATACATCGCCATTCTCCGCTACTTTACCCAGATCATCCAATAGCCGGATCAGACGATTGCGTGGTGCTCATAACACCCAAATTCAACACATATATGAGATTTCATTTCGGAATCTTGTTAGTTGAGACGATTTGTGATTACGTATTCGCAAGTGCAAAGAGTGCAAATTTTAAACCCAAAAGAGAAAGTTCCTGCAACGGCGACTTCACATAATCATAATAGACTGAAATATGAGAGAATATTGAACGATCAGTCCCAGGAAGAAAAAGTCTTCAGTAACAAGAAAACCAAACTGAAGGTTCGACTGTGATATGTATGGTTGGACTAAAATACATTGGTATCGGGGACTAACGGGTGCGATTGGAGTGATACGTCCAACTTCAACGTAAAGAGACTATCCATAACAAATTTATATCTGAGAATGCTATGAGTAGCAACCATATAAAAGGAAGGGCCGAGATAAATTCTTAAAACGTGTCTAGCAATCAGCTCTCTCTGCCTTTATCCAGTAAACTTTATAACCCCGGTTAAGAGTTGTTCGTCAAGTGGTCTATGGTGGATACGATAAGAAGATAAGGTTCTCTTTTGCGTCAGTTCTCTCACCGTGAGAGTTATTGCCGCCAAGTCTCTTTCCTCACGGTGAGAAGCTAGACCCTTGTAAACTCACGCTAACTGGGATTAAATCACGACACTGTAACCTCATAATGGCAATGAAGGACCGAATTTTTCAATTAGCCGGTCATTTGGCCGTTATCGGAGAATGCTGCGCCTGGCGATCAACAATATGGAGGTCCCAGATTTCTTCCCGTCAAACGCCCAGTCCTGGCTTACCACGGGGTTTGCTGTGAAATCTAGTTTGTGATGTGATTATTGTCCAAAATTCTGTTTTGGTGAATGTTTGAGTGAATGAGCATTTTAAGGCTACCATTTTTGAGAATTAGGCTCTTCAAATTAGTTTAGCTTCCAGTTTAAGCGTTCGCCAAGCTCGTTGGAGCGCTTGGCGTGAGACGTGTGGCACAGTTAACGCTAATCCATCAGCGCTTTTTCATGGTCAGCACACCAACTGCGTGATTACAAGCCTATTTGTGGATCATGATGATCTGAGTTATCAATCTGATTACGAAAAGCCGCGGGGCTATGATGGCTCACGACCGAGTGGGCTGCAGGAAGGCATGGTTCCATGGTTATGGCTAGCAAGGACACTAAAGTCCGACGGAAAGGTTAGATCCAGTTTGCCATCTCATCTTATCAGATCATAGAGTATAAAATCTCTCACGTATAAACGGATTTCCTGCCGAACATTCCACCGCGCCACCAGAAACTTCTCACAAAATCCTTTTCATCATGGCGTCTGCTACACTTGGCGCTGGGTCAATACCGACCTCTGACGGGGACGGGACAGCTGAAGCACCAAAACCAAACGAGAAAATATTGTCCAATGTCGAGCAACATTCAGTTTCCAACTCCAACACGCCTCGAGATTTTCCATTGTGTTGGAAGCTTACTGCTCTCGCTTGTGGAATCTTCCTTTCTGTCGGCTCCTCCTTCTCTGAAAACACTCTTGGACCCCTAAAGTCGACCTTGAGAAAAGAACTGGAAATAAACAATTCCCAGGCAAGCAAATATAGAACACCACACATCATGAAAATTTAGCTGAATGAGAATAAATGTGAACAGTATGGTGCCATTTCAGCTGCAACATCCCTCGTCAATACAATCCTGCCTATTGTTGGTGGATATGCACTGGATTACTACGGCGTTGAATGGTTGGTCTCATCTTCTCATATGGCTCGCTTCCGTGTCTTACACCATTTTGGAAATTAGGGGATCACTAGGCTGTTCGATAGCCATATTAATTGGGGCTGTGGTATCAGCATCCGGCTCGAATAAGGACTCGTTTAGTCTAGTAATGGCTGGCCGAATTATCATGGGCTTTGGTAGTACCGTTATTGAGTCTTGCACGTCCAAGGTTAGTAAAGAAGGGCAGAGAAAAATGGCAGATACCGGCCAAGCTAACAAGCGGCACGTGTAGATTCTTGCCCACTGGTTTCAGCACAGAGGGCTTGGAATGGTCTATGGCGTAGACCTGTCCTTCGGTAAGCTATTAGAAGGAGGAAATAATTCAAATCAGACATTACGCTAATAAGCTCATCATTACGCAGGCAAACTGATAGTGCTAATGGCAAAGGCCACGGCAGTGCCAATGAGGGACGCATCCGCATTCTGGGGCTGGGCGTTGTGGATCCCCGCTATCGTCTGCTTCGTGAATCTCTTGCAAAATATTTTCTACATTTGGTGGGCCCGGTCGCGGCCTGAATGGACTCGAATGCCAACAGGGAGACAATTGGCCCAAGAGTCCAACCAACCACAGGACTCTCAGGTAATTGATGGAGAACCAGGTGCTGTCAACAGAACGACCAACATCAAGAATATCGGCATCCCGGACTGGAAGATTCTTTTGCGCATGCCTCGCTTCTTTTGGCTAGTCGTGTTTACGCAAATTCTGCAGGCCGGTATTGTCGGGAGCTGGAGCGGGCTCAGTGCTGACATTATCCGTGTAACACGAGGTTCCACTGACCAGATTGCTGGCTACACTTCGGCCGTGCAGCAGGTCATCCCAATTGTCTGTGCACCTCTCATTGGCGGAATATTTGACTTCTTTGGCTACAGGATGCTGTTTGTTAGTGTCACCTCCAGCATTTGGATCCTGGTGTACTGCCTCATTGGATTTAGCCAAGTTAACGCTCTGGGTGCCATGGTCATCGCATCCTTGGCCGCAGCCATGAACGCCCTTCCATTCTTGGCTTCCATCCCTCTAATGGTACCTAACCAAGTGGAACTCGGTCTTGCTCTTGGTATTTGGAAGGCCTTTAACAACTGCGGCAGTGTCATCGTGGACATGATCGCCGGCAGGCTGCAAGACATGACGCCTGGCGGGACGTACGAGCGGGTTATTGCATTTTTCGTAGCCTGGAAAGGTCTTGAATTCTGTCTAGGTCTATTCTATGGTGTTCTTGACCGAAGGTGAGTCGGTTCAATGCTGACTCTAGAGAATATCCTGCTAACGTGACCTGGCAGATACCTTGGAGGTGTTCTCTCGATTAGTGAGAAACGACGCTTGGCGCTTGCAAAGGAAGGCAAGATAATCCAATCAATTGGCCATCAGCCGTTAAAATCAGCCACAATTTCTGGTCTTAGCATACTCTTCAGCCTGGTTGTAATTGCTTGGGTCCTCTTTATCAAGTACTCGATATGAAATTATGGAGAAAGCCCTGACCAGATTGTGGAATTGCATGAACTCATAGTTATTTGAAACACTGCTACCGATGTCAACTAGACTGGGTTGCGAGATTAGTCTAGAGTCTTGTGGCAGTATATATAAATTGACTTAAAATATCAATATACAGAGTGTTCCAGCTAAATCAAAATCTACATGAGAATATAATTTACATCAATCACCGAAATCTCTTTCACCCCAACCTACATGTAGGTCTAATACACGGTGGTAACAGGTGTCTTGACGTAATTGGCCAGACTGGTGGTGCCGTTCATCGCCTGAGAAATAGCCTGCGCGAATGACTGGGCGTTGAGCTTGGCACCCGCGGGGCTGGTGTGCGTGTGGTCATTGGGGTAGAAGCCGTTGACAGCCGAATTGCCTAGCTTCAGGTACGCGTTGCTCGTGGCTTGGAAGTGGTCGACAAAGGTGACGCTGGAGCTAGCCAAGGCCTCGGTGGCTACTTTCTGGTAGTTTACAAAACGAGGTGCCGATCCGACAAAGGAGCCCGTCTCCCACAGGTTGTTTGGCGTTTGGGAGCTAAGAATAACTTTGGCACCTTTGTTCAGCATGAGCTTGGCTGCCTGACTGACGTAGTAGACAAAGGTATAAACGGTCTCGCCGGTCGAACTCGATTTGCATGTCTCAGTACCGGTACCAGGACAGTCGGAGCGCTTGTTGTCGTTGGATTCGGGGGAGCCGCCGTCGTTGTGTCCAAACTCGATAACCACGACATCTCCCGACTGGACCAGATTCGCGACCTCTTGGAATCGACCCTCATTCCAATAGGAACGAGCCGAGCGGCCACCGATGGCCTTGTTCACCGTCGTAGCTGTCAGGTAATCGCCAATATATTCACCCCAACCGTTTGTAGCTCCATCATTGGCACCGTTCTTGGCCATGGTGCTATCGCCGCAGAAGTAGACTGTGGGTGTGGCTCGACGCGCCAATTCGGCCGCGGGTGCCGGAGCGGCCGTGACTTGCACGGCGCCAAGGACGAAAGCCGAGAAAGAGGGAAGAAATTTCATGATGAAGATGCGTATTTAAAGAGAGTAAGTAAGCACAAGAGGTGTCCCAGCACCAAATTAACGAAAGTAAATGCAAGAGTCAATCCTTGATCACCAGCAAACCGAAGCACTCAGTCTAGAACCGAAGGTCTGAAGGAGTATATAAAAGCCCATCACGACGACTACGCACGCAGCACGCGAATGCAACCCTGTCTCGCAATCGAATGGTTTCTGGTGCAATGGCCTGTGCATCTTCGTCTAAAGTTGTCGCAGAGTCAGTTCCGCTTAACCCAGTTGGGCGTTTTTCTCCGCCCCATGCCTGCTCTTCCGATGCGAAACATTTCTTCCACCATTCAAACGGAACAATTGTGGGAAAAGGGTCCAGACCCCATATTTGAGAAGCTGAAACAACACCAGGTCCAGCAACGCGGCTAGCAAAAACGCCGCCTGTTGGCCAACGGAGGTCGAGACTCAAGGGACGACTAATTGCGACTTCCCTGGGCAGACTGAAACGTCGAGTTCTTGGCCTAAATCTCGACAAAGTCTGGAGGGTCAATCTTGTCATTTATAGGCAGGCCAGCAATAAAAGCTGCTGTTTTTGTCGAACAGTACAGCCAACATGACATGCGCTTCACCAGGGTGGCTCCTGGCATGACCGTATAGATTGAGGCCTCATCGTAAAAGCGACTCCAAGCCCGTGGATCTAAACATTCAATCTCGTAGTCTCTGACGGAAAGGAAATCCGGCAAACATGGCTCTCCTTCCCCGCTAAGATTTGGTCACGAGACAGATGGGCGCGAGCCAGAAACAGAAACCAGATCGGGAAACAGGAAGATTAAGGGTCCTCAGTCTTGTTTAAATCAGACGCAATTGTGGGGGTTTGTGACACGTCGGTTATCCGCCACATCCGGGATCAAAGGTGTATCGAAGAAATTCTTCGCACGATGTGTAGGGTAGTACTCTATTTTTGTATGCCCGACCACGAGCGGGCTCTTGACATAGAAAGGTTGAAGATGGGTTAAAAAAACGTATTCTTAGATGATTATTGGGTATTCTAACCTTTTTCTTGACAAAGAGTTGAGAATTTGCCCTTCTCCGGACCTCAAGCTACATTTATGCCAGATGACGGCGTTTGTTGGTTTTTAAGTCAACATGGAAGTAAAACTGTCAAGAATGTGCCAAATAAAAACAGTCTAATATAATTTGTATAATATATCTAAACATCTATTGAAACTAACACTCAATAACTCTACCTACTTTAGAAGGGAAATTTGTTGCTCAATTTGGCATTGGAAGTTCGTTGACTTGCCCCAATCCTTCGCCCATTTGTTTGTAAATACCGTCCATGCACTTGTAAAGTGGCACCTCGGTGCAAGCGGCTAGTGTTTCAGCGATTCGGCAAAACCCATCAAGAAGCACTTCTCCTGTGTTGTGAGATACCATGTGGTCGTTGGCCATCATCTCCACTCGTAGACCGTCGGGAAGTGGCCAAGTGACGATTGACAGGGAATCTGCTACTAATTTTGGATTCTTGAAATTAACGCAAAAGTCGACCTTGCATTTGTTCCCTTGGAATTCCAGTTCCGCATGGTCCTCCACATTTTGGTGTTGAGCGTAAGTGCGGAACCTGGATCCGGCGGGCCAGTCTGTACAGTGGTCGCGAATATCTTCAAAGCCTAGTGTTTCTGCGTCTCCCAGGGCCACAAATTGGTTTTGCAAAGATTCCATCATTTCGGCCGGGGTGTCGAGAGCTGAAATCTTGACACGCAAGGGCACAGTGTTGACGCATGCGCCGACAATTTGATCTATTCCTTGAAGCTCAGCGTTGCGACCGGCAACGAGATGAGGGAAAACAATGTCGTCTGCTCCCGTAATAAGCGAGAGTAGGATGGCCCATGTGGTGCTAGTAAGGGATGCCAGTGTGACATTTGCAGGGAATGATGCAATCTGCGCCTTGCCTTGAACTCGGACGTTCTTTGGCAGCGAGTCTCTGGTAATATCACGAGGGGTAAGATGAGGCGGAATCTCAGTGATTCTGGAGCCATGCAGCAATTTCTTCCAGTATTTGATTGACTGAGAGCGCCGGCTGGCGGCATATGAAAGAAATTGAGAGAAGTCAGGGGCATAAGAAAGCTCTTTGTCGCTGTAAGCGTCAAATATGGACTGGAAAATGATGGGAATGGATGTTCCATCATATTGGGCGTGGGATAGATGAGCAATCAGCCTGTTTCCCTGAGTCTTGTGTCGGAGAAGAACAAATCCTGCGGTAGGATGGGTTGGCAAGAGTCCTCGTACATCTTCCGAGCAGAATTCGTCGCAGTAAAGATTTAGCTCTTCGCTGACGTCGTAGACACGAAGGGGTTCATTCATCTGGCGGAGGATAACCTGCCAGTACGTGTTCATTAAAGACAGCCAGCAGGCGCGTAGGACGGGGAATCTCTGCATTACAAGAGAGCAACTCTTGTGTAGGCGTGAAACATCCAACTCCCCGAGGCCGAGGTCGACAAAGAAGTAATTACGCACTTGCTCATGTTTCAAGCCATCCGTTACTTTTGTCATTTGGAAGCTTGTAAGCGGCAAAATCTCATCAATGTTCTTGGCATCAATATCGGTGTGGAGGGAATTGATCTCGTTGAGAAGAGCCGCATTCGTAGAAGCGCTGATGAGAGGAGTTTGATACAAGTCTTTTCTGGTTTGTGTTTCCTTGTGGGACGTTCTGTTGGCGATTTGTTCCAAGGTCTTGTGCTGGAAGATTGTTGCTATCGCCAATTGGTAGCCAACCTTGCGAGCCTCGGCGACAACCTTCATCGCCGTAATTGAATCGCCTCCCAATCTGAAAAAGTTGTCATCCAAGCCAATCGTTGCTGGATTGATATTGAGAGCAGTGGCCCAGATAGACCTCAGCTGGCAAGCGATTCGTGTTTCTGGCTGCCTCTTGGTCTCGCACCCTGCCGTTTGTATCTCGGCTAGTGTCTGAGAAGAAAACAAGGATCCCATATGGCGAAGTTGTTTACGGTCGACCTTGCCAGTGGCAGTGAGAGGTATCTTGTTGACCGAAAAGAAGACTGTTGGTATCATGACATTTGGCAAGTGCTCGGCGAGTTTCTCGTCTAGGCCAGAGGCAATAGATTGGATGCTCAATGGCCTGATCATGTTTTGGTCATGGACCATCGAGTCGTTGGCCAGTTGTATGAATGCTGCCAAAGCTTTGGTTGAGTTTCCCTGTGGCACAATGACGTCCGCCACTACGCGGCTCGCCTCCGTAACCAGCTTTCGGACCCAGTACTCCACTTCGCCTAGTTCAACCCGCTGGCCGTGGATTTTGACTTGTGCATCTTGTCTCCCAAGATAGACCAGAGTTCCATCTTCGTTATATCGAACCAAGTCGCCTGTCTTATAGAGTCGCCCTTGTCGGCCGGGATGGCCTTGGAATCCCTCTAACAGCCATTTTGGACTTTCAATATACGCCTTCCTGGTCTTTTCTGGGTCATTCAAGTAACCCTCACCAACAAGCGGTCCTTCAAGAAGTAGCTCTCCGGCACACCCCAGAGGAACCAGGATATCCCGGTTGCGGGGGTCAACAACCCATGTCACCAGGCCGGCACCCTTTCCAATATAGGAAGCTTCCTCTGGACATGATATCGCGCGGCCGATGGTGCTGATATTACACTCCGCTGGGCCATACGAATTGACCAACTGAACCTTGCCCCACCATCGCTTTGTATCATCGATTGTGATTGCCTCTCCTGTCAAAATCAATGTTTTCAAACTTGGCACGGTCTCAGGGGCTATGAGGCCAGCCACCGTGGGCGTAATGTTCACAACTGTAGCCTGCATCCTAGCCATAGCACCGGCCATGTTCTCCTTGCGATCCGTCTCGGATGGAATACATAAGCATCCTCCTACCATAAGAGTACCGAAAAGATTCGTCACGACCACATCGAATGCATATGATGACATGTCGAAGACTCTTGAGTGTTCTGATGTGCCCAAGAGCTCTAGCTGATGCGTCATTCCAGTGATGAAGCTGTCATGAGTCATAATAGCACATTTTGGAGTTCCAGTACTGCCTGACGTGAATATACCATACATCCTTGTAGATGGTGATTGTGGCGGCATGTTCGATCTAGTGGAGCGTCGAGGTATCGCCTTGAGACTTGGACCAACCTCGACCACAGTTTTGGATAATCGAGAGCTCAGTGATTGATTAGTCACAGAAGAGATGATCAAACCTGATTGAAGCTGGCTCGATATTGCTTGAAGTCGCGCCTCGGGCAGAGTAGAGTCGAGCATCACAAATGCCCCGCCTGCTTTAACAAGGCCAAGCATAGCAACGGCTGTCCACATTGATTTCTCGAAACAGAGTGGTACTAGCATGTTTGGAACGACACCCAAGTCAAGGAGTTGCTCAGCCAAGACTTCAGAAAACTGATCGAGTTCTCGGTAGGTCAACTCGCCATCCCAGGCACATATTGCTAGTGCGTCCGGCCGGATATGCAGTTGCTCTGCAAAGACGTCTTGCGCACATTTATTGGTCGCCTGTGGAACTGAGTTGTTCCATGACCACACCTGAGCCAGATCTCTTTCTCCTATGAGAGGAATTTGAAGAGGCTGCAAATCCGCATTGTTGATGATGCCCTGAACCGCGGCACTAAGAGTATCGGCAGCACGCTTTGCGGCATCGTAAGAAGTAAAACCGGGCTTGAAAACCAGTTCTATTCCTACATCGGTATTGTTATCACCTATGTTGAGCAGCACATCGAACTAAAAGACAGATCTGTTAGTAATACTTTATTTGGCTAGGGTATAACTTACGTCTACTTGATCATAACCGTCAGCAAAGTCAATGATGAGTCCACGACTGGACTCAGTACTTGTCTCTGAGGCTTTCTGGAAGTTTATTATGCTGTTGAATAATCCAGCCGGCCCGGCATGTACTGCTCGCTGGATCTCCATAAGAGGATATGATTGGTGTGGCAGGCTATTGACGTATTTCTCCTGGACCTGTTGCAATAAATCAATGATGGGACGTGATTCATCGAGATGAATCTGACATGGCATCATTCCAATGAGTGGCCCAAGCATTTGATCAACACCTCTGACAGGGGTATCTCGACCAGATGTCATGACGCCAAAGCAGGGACTCAATCCTCCAGTGTAAGCATGCAACACAAGGCCCCAAGCCATCTGGACAACACTGGCCGTCGTGACTTCGTGCTTTGCACAGAAGGTTCGTATTTGGCTACCCGGTAGATCTGATAAATCTATCTTGATCTGCCCTTCACTCTTTTGGGTCGCATCCGAGGTAGAGAAGAAGCAGGGTTCGGCCCCATGCAGCTGACGGACCCAGAAAGCGTGATGGGCCTCGTTTGATTGCTGGCCAACATGTTGGACAAAATCTCTATAGAGTGGGCCATCGGAGCTGAGATCACCATGTTGGAAGGCCTGTCTGAGATCCTGGAGCAAAATTCCACTTGAATATCCATCGCCAATGGCATGGTTCATCTCGAGCCTCAGATCAATGCGCTTTTCGTTGACCTGGGTAATGGAAAGGTGATGCTGTAGGCTGTCTTTCTTATAGTTCACCACTTCCACTCCAGATAGGTGGTCTATGAGATCAGCTGAATCGCCATTGTTGTAAAAGGATATGCTAGGCTGTGGATCTTCAAAGACGAGATGCATCGTCCCACGGCTTCCTGGCACATTGTCGACAAATAGGGCACGTAGAAGAGAGTGTCGTCGCACAACAGCTTTCCATGCCTTGGCGACTCTGTCTGGGTCAATGCTGAAGTCACATTGAGTCGCATCTATCTTAATGAATAGATTTGTTCGATAAGTCGTCGTGTCCTTGTCTTGTGCGAGCAAGATACCCTCTTGCATCGGAGTGCAAGGGTACATATCTTCGATATCACTAGGCGTGATAGACAATGTGGGTAGAATCTCGGCTTGAAACTGAGAAATGTCATTGTATGATTTGAAGCCCAGAGGGAAGTCTGATAGAGTCCACTCCGTTGGTTTATCGTCTAGAAGTGTTGTAAGCTCCCCTAGAATGATCTGATATTGGCGTGACCAATCAGCAATCTTCTCTTGATGTCGTGCATTTGTTGGATGGATCATGGAAATATCGAAACAGCCTCTATCCAAAACGGCAGAAACATCAAAAAGCGCCATCCTTCGCCGATTTTGGACAGATGCTGGGTCGCATTTCTCAGGAAGAGCAACGCAGTCAAATACTGATCCATCTCTCTCCAGCTGCTGGAATGCTCCGGCGTAGTTGAACAGTACCTCGACGGGGAATCCAGCAGCATTTGCCTTAGCGCTGTTGCCGTCTGCAAATCTTGTCGTGAAATATGACCAACCGTTCTTTGGGAGTTGACGTATATTGTCCTTGATCTGGCGCACAGTATCCAGCAGGGTCGCGTTCAAATCTGAAGGTCCTCGTGCAGGCCATATGGTCGTAAACCAGCCCACAGTACGAGATATGTCAAGGTCAGGATCCCACGGTTCACGGCCATGGCCCTCACAAAATACAGCGGGTGGAGGTCGATCTGAGAAAATGGACCCAAAAGAGTAGACAAGTGCTGCCATAAGAAGCTCAACAGGTCGTGTCCCAAATGCCTTGTTGGAACTATTTAGAATGGAGGCCGTTGTGCGTTCATCCAGCCTAAAGCTAAGTGTGGCTGTTGCGCTTTGAGTATTAGTATTGGCATCGACACCCCAGTAAATTGACGGGTGAGGGTGGCTAGGAGCAAGGGTACTCGGCGATTCATCAAGCTGCCGTTGCGCATATAGTGCCTGCTTGGACGACCACCTGCGGAAGCTTATTGTTGGTGGGAGGTTTACGTGCCCTTCAGTAAATATCTCTTGTAGTTCCTGCAGAATGATACGCCAGGACACAAGGTCAACAACAAGGTGGTGAATTGAAATGCAGAGATGCTGGCATTCTGTATTTGACATCAAAACAGCTGCACAAAGAGGACCTGTTTTGATGTTGATCACTTCGCGGCAGCGGAGGATGGCCAACCTCTGCTCTTCTTCACTCGTGACACTACATTCAATTAGGTGGAACGCCCTTCTGACGTCACTTTGAACCTGTTGTTCCCAATGCGTACCGCTTCCCCGGTTGAACCGAGCGCGAAGAATAGAGTGTCTTGATACAATAGTTTCCATTGCCCTTTCGACCACTGGGAACGGAATATGTTTGTTGAGCTTCAAGAGAAAGCATTGATCGAAGCAGGAGTTAGGGTCTGGCTCAACCTGCATGTAGAGTTGCTGGATTGGGCTTAATTGGAAGGGCTGGTCATTTTCCTCGTCTTCCATAATTGAATCGAGGCTACCCCTGTGGGAGGACGAGCTGACACTCTCCATGATTTTTGAGATACTCTTCCGACGCAAAATGTCGGTAGTTGAAACGTCTGCAAATGTTGCTCTAGCTGCAGCTGATACTTGCATTGCTGTGATGGAGTCTCCACCCAATTGGAAGAAGCTGTCATCGATACCGATACTGCTGGCATCAATGTTAAGTGCTTGTGCCCATATTTCACTTAGTCTTCGCTCTCCCTCTGTTCTTGGTAATCGCTTCGTGTCGTCCTTTGTCGCTATCGTTTGGGTTCTCTCAGAAAGCATCTTGCGGTCGATTTTCCCGTTGGAATTGAGTGGCATTTCATCCAATACAGTGATTGAATGAGGCACCATATATGTAGGCAGTTGTTCTTGCAGTCTCTCCCGAATTTGGTTGTGAATTTGATATTTTACGCGTTGCCTCAGAGGTTGGTTGACAAGCGTGCGAAGAGATCTGTCCGTCTGCTCGGTGGGGAACCGGAACATCATTCTGCCTTTCCCATCATCTGGCTCATGTTTATGAAATACAGCATCCAGGGCACCCCGTTGAGAGAATTGTCGAGCGCAGCTGATTTCTACTTTGTAGCCCGCGTATCGAGCAATTCCTGCCAGCTCAATGGCGGATAGTGAAGCGCAATGTTCAGATCTCTGACGGATTGATTCGACCCACTCAGTGAACCCCATCGTATCATTTGCTTCATTATCAAGTGAATCAATGAGATGTCGCTCAAAGTTCATCTTAGCATTGGTAATATTGCTCACAGCGATCGTTGATGCGTCTGAAGAGTTTCGCAAAAGGTTTGAGAGCGACTCTCTGTCTAGCCCCTGTGCTGAAAAGTCGGTCCATTCATCATTACCAATGTCGTGAACTTGATGTCGTTGTGAGCCACGGTCCTTTAGGTGAATTACAGCTGCGTAGCGGTAGCAACTAAGTTCATTGGTGGCATGCATTCTCTTTGGGAGAATCTCCACGTGTTCAACCAAGTGAGGTAGACGAATTTGCAGGGCTGTGAAAAACTCGGGGTCCACAAGCAGCTCTTGCTCAACGCGCTCAACTTCGGCCATCTTTTGTCGGAGATTGGCTTGAGTGTTTGCCCCGGTATGCAAAGCCTTAGCCAGCTGAAAGTGCCTATAAAGTGCATTGGACCGCATATCGCCAAAGAAGATCCTTTCCACGCCATCCAAACGCAAAAGCTGCTCCGTGATATTTGCGAGGTATTCTCGGCTGGGAAAGTACTGTGCCACAGAGTTTACTACCACAAGGCGGGGCGCAGTTGACATATTCAGCGTATTGATATCTTCCGCTGTTCCCTTGAAGACTTGAACCTTGTTTGACAAAGCTGGGTCAGATCGAGCAATCTTGCGAATGTAGTTCACGGCGTTCTCTGAGGGCTCAAGACCCACGTAACTCTTCAATCTTTTGGTCAAGTTGAAGAGAATCATTCCTGTTCCTGTCCCAACCTCAAGCACATGATCAACCCGACCACTGTGGATGATTGAATCAATCGTATCATCAAGCCACTCTTGCATCTCAATTTTGTCCATTGCATTTCCCGTAATATGCGAATTCCAGCCCACGAAGTCTCTTCCAATGGCCTCGGCCTTGGCTGTGATATTATCGAGAGCGTTGTAAACGTTGGATTCGAAAAGGTCTTCCCAGAGGTCCACATGCTCTTTTTCCTCATCTGCTCGTTCGGAAATTGTGGCAGTGTTGATTGTGACAAAGGCAACGAGGCGATCCTCTTTGATATCTTTTTGATGTTGCATCACGACGACAGCATCATCAACCGAATCATTGCCACGAAGGGCGTGTTCAATTTCTCCCAACTCAACACGATGACCCCTAACCTTGATTTGCGTGTCAATCCTGCCAAGGAACTCGAGCTGACCATCTGTGGGCCGGTATCTAGCGTAGTCTCCGGTTCTATACGCTCTGAAGTCTTCACCCTTGATAGTTATTATGACGAACCGATCAATATTACGTTGGGAATCTGTGTATCCTCGCGCAAGACCATCTCCAGTAACAATAAGCTCGCCGACAACGCCTAGTGGAACTAGACGCAACTTTGAGTCCATGACGAATGCGCCAGAATTGCTAAGTGCTCGTCCAATCGGAATACCGTTGCCGTATTTCTGACCCTCTGGTAGAGTGTAACAGGTGCTGGCGCATGAGTTTTCCGTTGGTCCGTATGCATTAATAATGGTTGCTTTTGTTAGCTGACCAATATCGGCCATGTCCTGAGGATCAACGCGGTCACCTCCCAGCATTACACAATCAAAATTGCTGACAAGGGAGGGGCAATGCAAGAGATGCTGTTTGAACAATGCTGGCGTGAACATAGCTGCCTGTACGTTCTCGCTGATAAAGATGTTCTTCAGGGCCACATGATCCAAAACTGTAGCGGAATCAATGCAGATTAAGGTACCGCCGTTTAACAATGCAGAGTAAATCTCCCAAGCCGAAAGGTCAAAAGCAAAACTAGCCATATGAGGGATAGTCGGGTTGGCAGGCACACTCTTCATCAAATTGCTCTGTGTCACCATTCGTATGATGCCACGATGCTCAATCATTACACCCTTCGGCACACCAGTGGATCCTGACGTAAACATGACATACGCAAGGCTTGTAGCTGAAGGCGAGACTTGAGCTGCATTCTGTGATACCTTCGATGGTTTCCTGTCTTCCAAGCTCAAAATTGCGGATATTTCAACACATTCGACACAAGGTATGTTGACATTCGGCGCGGCTGTGTTGGGTCCGAGTAGTACCAGTCTCTCTCCATGTATGGCTGAAAGAATGCTCTCTAGTCGGTGGGTCGGAGTCTTGGCATCAATTGGTACGTATGCCAGGTTGGCTTTAAGAATACCGAGCATGGCGATGATGGTTTCGCATGACCGACTGGCATAAACCCCAATAAGAGTTTCAGGCTTTTGTGACCTGCTTAAAAGCCAGTGTGCAATCAAGTCCGATCGCTGATCTAATTCCAAATATGTGAGATGGCTAGACGAATCTTTGATCGCAACCCGCCCAGGGAACTCCGTGACGTGCCTGGAAAAAATATCAACCATGCTGGAGTCTCGTTCGTAATGGGTCTTCTCTATATCTAGGACGCCCATCCTATCCAATGAATCGCAAGTATCAGCAGTAAGTAGTGGTATAGAGGTAACTGGTATTTGGGGCTCGTCTAGCGCTTTGTCAAGGACTTGGTAGAACACTGGAAGAATTGCCTGGATCGTTTCTGTGTGATAAAGATCTGTCGAAAACATGACCTCGCCTTCCAGGCCATAATCCCTTTGGAAAAAGTGAAACTCAACATCAAACCTTGATGTTGGAGGCGGGGAGATTACTTCTGTCTCTAGGCCCTCTAGGGTAAATTCTCCGAGGCTAAGTTGCGAATTGAGCGTAAATATCACCTGAACTAACGGGTGTCGAGATACATCTCTGTCCTTGTTCAGCTTTGAAACAACTCTCTCGAATGGAACATCCTGGTTTGCGAAGGCTGAAATGGTGATTTCGTGGACTCTCCGAACAAAGCATTCAAATGATTCTCCCTCGTCAATCTTGGTTCGAATACACTGCAAGTTTACGAAGAAGCCAATTATATCTTTGAGGTCGGAACGGCTTCGGTTGGCATTCGCGGTGCCAATCGTTGCGTCATTGGAACCGGTTAGACGGTAATGCGTTATCCTGAATGCAGCGAGGAGAACAACGAAAAGGGTAACATCACGTTCTCTCGAAAAGGCTTGCAATTTTTCGAAGAGTGAACCCGTAATGCTGAGTGGGAGAGTTTTCGCTTTTCCTGACAGCGTAGCAGGCCGAGGCAGATCGCAAAATAGTTCTGCAGGCTGGCTTGTTTCTAATTGAGTGACCCAGTAATCAAGTTGACGCTGATGTTCCTCTACCTGCTCTTGTTGTCGCTGCCAGGTGGAGAAGTCTCGATACTGGATTGGCAGTGGACTTACGGCGTCTAGGAGGCTTTTCTTCTGAATTGCAGCGGCGTAAAATGTAGTCAGTTCTCTTTGAAGAATATCAACGGACCATCCGTCAGATATGATATGGTGCATGACAATGGAAAGAATATGGTCATTGTCGTTGAGCTTATAGACTGAAGCTCTCCAACCTGGGGATTGCTCCAAGTCAAAAAGACGAGTTTGATCTTGCTGCAATGCCTTGAGTACATCTTCCTCATCGCCCGACGTTACCTGAGTAACCTGCAGCTCCTTGGGTTGGAATGGCTGCACTTCTTGGAAGCTTTTGTCATTCTTTGTGAAGAAAGTAGTGCGAAGTGTTTCGTGGCGGCTTTCAATTGCAAGCAGGGCTTTCTCTAATGCATCGATATGAAGAGGACCCTTAAGTCGCATTGCTATTGGCATGAGGTACCATGTGAGCTCAGGATGGAGCCTCTCCATAAACCATAGGCGCCCTTGGGCAAACGATTGCTCGACGGGCCCATGGTATTCAGCATGTGGAATCGTTTCAATTGTGCCTTTAGGTTCATTGGCTGTTTGCGCTAGTTGCCGCAATCTGGGATAGCGAAAGATGTTGGCCACTGTTAGTTCCATACCAAATTTGCGGGCTTCACCAGTGACCTTCATCGCCAAAATTGAATTACCCCCAAGACGAAAAAAGCTGGAATCCAAGCCGATGGTATCCCGATCAATACCAAGAACCTTCGCCCAGATCATTTGGATTTGCACTTCTGTTCGTGAACTTGGCTGCTGTCTTTCTCCTTGTCCTTCTGCTTGTGCTTCGGCTATGCTTTGTGCGGAGAATGACGCTCCAATCTGCAGCAGTCGGCGCCTGTCAACCTTTCCTGAGACCGACAGAGGCAACCTTTTCATGGGAACTAGAATAGATGGAATCATGTAGGAGGGTAGATGCTTGGCGAGATCATCCTCCAGTTCAGTCGAGATGTGTTGTGGTGCGATTTCCTCCTGGTTGGCCGCCTCTGAACTAGTGAAGGGCGATACAAACGCAACTAGTATCGGGGTTGAACTTTCTCCTTGGGGGTTGATGACTTCCACCGTCACGCGAGCTTCCATGTACTTTCCAGCCCAGTACTCTACTTCACTAAGCTCGAGGCGCTGACCACGGATCTTGGCTTGTGCATCTCTTCGCCCAATGTATGTGAGAGATCCATCCTCGTTATATCGCACCAAGTCACCTGTTTTATACAGCCGTCCATGTCGCCCGCCTTTTACTAGCCAACTGGGGTCGCGAATGAAGACTGAGCTTGTCTTATCATCGTCGTTTAAGTAGCCGCAGCCGACAAGGGGCCCTTCCAACAGGAGTTCACCTGTGTACCCGGGAGGGAGTAGCATGTCATGGTTGTTGGGATCAACTACCCAAGTCACAAGGCCTACGCCTTTACCAATAGGGATAGGGCTTGAGCCTTCTGTGAAAGGCAGATTGTAATTGATAGTGCTGATTGAAGTGCATTCGGATGGTCCGTACGCATTGCATACTCGCACACTATTAACCCATGGTGCTGTGTCATTAGCGTATGTAGCTTCACCGCCAAAGATGGCCAGCTTCACGTCAGGAATTTCCTCGGGTTTATAGAGTCTATAAACAGACGGCGTGAGATTAATGACATTGGCCTTCAACGCCTTTATTGATGCGGGTAGATTGCTTCGGTAGTCTTCACTATTCCCGACGCACAAACATCCACCGGCTGTAAGTACTGAGAATGTACCGTGGATCGAAGCATCAAATGAATAAGAAGCAAAGTCAAACAATCTTGAGTCCTCTGTGAATCCGATGTGACTTGTTTGATGCTTGAGAGCTGAGGATATGTTTCGGTGATTTATCACTACTCCCTTGGGTGTTCCAGTACTGCCTGATGTGAAAATAGCATATACCGGGGAAGATGCGTCTTGACTGCGTAGGGTTGGAATTTCTGTATTTCCGAGAGTGGTAAAAAAGGCAGAGCCGATGGTGACAACGGCTCCAGCCAGTCTGGAGCTCAAGACATGATTCGAAGGCGATGAGAGAATTACTTTGGCCTGAACTTGATGGGCAATACCTTGCAAACGCTCCTCCGGGAGCTCTGGGTCAAGTAAGACGATGGCCCCGCCTGCTTGTAGAACACCCAGAATAGCAACCGTCGTCCACATCGACTTCTCAAAGCATAATGGAACAAAGCAGCCAGGCTCTAAGCCGATGTTGACGAGGTGTTTGGCCAAGAAGGTAGCTTTCTGATCCAATTCGCGGTATGTAAGCTGCCCATCCCACGCGCAGACCGCCTGGGAATCGGGACAAACTTGCGCTTGTTTGCTGATGAGATCATGAACGCACTCATCTACAGCGGCTGGAATATTCTTGTTCCATCTCCACACTGTGGTTTCGTCCTCGGGGGCCATGATGCTAAGCTCATTCAATTGTTGTTCGTATGGCGCACAAGCTAACCGCGTCATCACACAGTTCAATCGCCGTACCAACATCTCGACAGTAAACTTGTCAATGACCCTTGTATCAAAGCTTGCTCGCATAACTATACCGTCACTTTGAAGCAATGCTTCGAGTGTGAGGGCATAGGTGGTTGGTCCATGCAGGGGAGCTTCTGTTTGCCAGGTGCCGAACATGTCATTTTCCTGCATCATATCGGCCTCTGGCTGCACAACTAGCAATGTTTGAAAGTCACACCCCGAACCACAGTTCTGATTCAGCTGTGCAATATGTTGCAGGCCCATTTGTTCATGTGCCATCATCGTGGTCGCCTCCATCTGAATCGCCAGTAAATAATCACCCACAGTTTGCTTCTTTTGTAAGTGAACTCGTACGGGCACTGTCGCTATTGTCGGCCCTATGATTTTCTCTACTCCCGCCAGAGATGTGTTTCGTCCAGATGTAACTGCGCCAAATACTGGATCTTGAGAGTCGACATACTTTGACAGCAATAGTCCCAAAGCCCCCTTTATCATGGTAGGCAGGGTTATGCCAGCTCTGGTGCTGGAATCCATCTTCATCTCGACGGTTGCGTCTGGTGAAGGTTCTTTGACGGTTGCTGGTAACAGTGGGAAAGTGGCAAACCCGCCATCTCCGAGATATGTTTGCCAATACTCGGCACTTGTCATACTTTGCTTGCTCAGATGATTGACAAAAGCGTTGAATTGTGGTTCTCTAATCGGCTCTCCTTTTTTAAACCTACCTACCGCAGCATTTTGAAGCTTTAGGTAAGAATCCTGCACCTGATTCAACACGAGAGGAAGCGACCATCCGTCATATAGAGCATGGTGAACCGTCCACACAAAGTGGGGAGGCGAATTTTGGGAGGTTACCGTGGCGAAACGAATCATTGCATCTCCCAGACTCATAGTCTTTGACCTGTCCGACTGAAGATATATTTTCAGGTCCTCAGCCTCATCCCATAAAATGCGTTCTCGTTGTACAACTTGCAAAAGCCCCAGCTGGTCATGCTGGACGAAAACGGTACGCAGAATAGCCGTCGATGCAACCACGTCCTCCCATGCCTGCCTAAACATGGGAATGGAGACGCCGTCGGAGAGCTCCAAGACCATCTGCATCACATAGTCTCTCTGTCTTTTCGCCGTGAGTGAGAGCAGTCCTTCCTGCAATGGAGTGCACGGATAAGCATCCTCGATGGAGTCGATCGATAGGCCACAGAGTGCAGAAAAGTCTTCGCAAAGCTCGTCGCGTGTCCTTCTATCATCTACCAAGCAAAAAGGTGCCAGGCTTGTTACCACAGTGTTTTGGGAGGGGGATTGAACAATTGAGGCTTGGTCAATCAACACAGGGTGCTGAAACATATCCGGGACGCTAAGGTTGATTCCAACCCTGCGTGCTGCCCCAGCCAACTTCATAGCAGCTATAGAGTCTCCTCCAAGTTCAAAGAAGTTCTCATCGACGCTGATTCCATCGATATCGCACTTGAGTACTTGGGCCCACAGTTGCCGGAGCTGCCGCTGCACCTCCGTCTGCGGCTGTCGCTTCTCTCGTGTAGTCGTAGCCCGCAATTTTGACAATTTTTGTACCAATGAGGCCGAAGTTGCATCACGCAATCGCCTCATATCAGTCTTCCCTGACGCTAGTAGGGGGGGTATAGGAACCTGAAGATATACGGATGGTACCATGTAAGGCGGGAGCTTCTGAGATAATGCAATGTTGGCTTCAGTAGGTATCTGTATTGGAAGTACGGTGACCTCGGCATCCGATGACGAACTGTACTGATGCTGAACCATTTTCTCAGTTGCGATCTGGTCAAAGATGAACACAGACAGAATGGATTTGTCTCTGTCACCTCCAACTTCGATCACGTCTGCCACAATCTGGCTAGGCGACAGCGCCAGAGCGCGGTGCACGTGATATTCAACTTCGCCTAGCTCCAACCTTTGACCGCGAAGCTTGACTTGAGCATCTTTGCGCCCGGTGAATGTCAGACTGCCATCTTCATTATGTCTCACAAGATCTCCGGTCTTGTAGACTATTCTTCGGCTGGAATTAGTTCTAGAACCAGGGTTCATCCATGAAGGATCTTGGACGAATGCCGAAGCTGTCTTTGATTCATCTCCAAGATAGCCTCGAGCCAAAATTGGCCCTTCTATGACAAGTTCCCCCTCGCTTCCGACAGGGACAAGGCGATTATGATCTTCTGGTGCAACCACCCATAATACACACCCGGTGCCTCTTCCAATACAAGAACCTGCTCCAGGGCCGGGAACAACTCTGTGGAAAGAAGAGAATATGGTACACTCCGTGGGGCCGTACACGTTAAAGGTAGCGGCGAATGGTACCCATCTTTGTACATCTTCGGCCGACGTTCTTTCACCGCCCACTAGGAGGGTTTTCAGTGACGGAATTCGGCTGGGCTCGAGAAGTCGAACAACCGAAGGTGTCAGGAATGCCACATTGATATCCATTTTGCGAATGGCTTCCTCAATGTTTGTGAGCCTCTCTTCATCGCTGGGAATACAAACACAGCCCCCAAACATTAGTGTCGTGAATATTTCGAAGATGCTGGCGTCAAATGTGTGCGATGAAAATTGAAGCGTTCGAGACTGTTGGTCGAGGCCAAAATGACGCCCGTGGTGAGAGCAGCTAGTGCTCACTGCGCGGTGCTCAACCACCACTCCTTTCGGCTTCCCAGTGCTTCCCGACGTGAACATGACATAGGCCGTATATTCGGACTTAACGTTGGCCTCGAGTTCGTCAGTGACTGCTTCAGGTAGAGTATTAAGCATTTCGTGATCGATCGGGATACTGGTAGATCCCGGCATGTCTATAGTTGCAGAGTGCTTTTTAGAAGTAAGTATGACCTTGGAGCCACACTGTCTGATGATTCCCTCTCGTCTGTCTGCCGCTTGTGTCGGGTCAACTGGAACAAATGCTCCGCCGGCCTTCAAGATGCCCAATACGGCTACTACGAACCAAATGGACTTTTCGAAGCACACCGGTACCATTGTGTCTTGTTTCACACCAATATCAGCTAAGTAGCGGGCCAATGCTGATGTAAGACGGCTCAGATCTCCGTATGAAAGATCACCGTCCCACGAACTCACGGCAGCAGCATTAGGTCGAACCTCGACTTGCTGCTCAATCAAATCATGGACACATCTGTCCACAGATTCTGGCATCGACCCAATCCACTCCCCGATGGATTTCGTGTCCAGGGGAGATAGGATATTGACCTCTTCAACAGTCTGATTTGGTTCCGCGTTCTTCAATTGCTCCACGAGGAAGCCGAGGTGGTGCAACATTTTCTCTACCTTCCACTTCTCTAAAACTCTCGAATCAAAACTTGCCTGGATATCCACGCCCTGGGTCGTGAGTGAGCATTGTAAGGTCAGAGCATAGGTAGCAAAGTCTTCTTGCTCCGCAAATGACTGCCAAGTTCCGAGGCTATTATAAGCTTGGGTATCTTCGTCTATTTGCGGTTGCATGACGAGCAGCGTTTGGAAGGAACATGCACTTTGGCCAGCATCTCCTAGTTTTGCAATTTGCTGCAATCCTGTCTGCTCGTATGGGATCATCTCCATGGCCTGCCGTTGCAGCATCTCAAGATATTCAGCTACAGTCTGCTTGTTATTGACGTGGACATGGATAGGCACGGTCGCGATTGTTGGGCCGATAATTTCTTCAATGCCCGGCACTGGCGCGTTACGTCCAGAGAGAACAGTGCCAAAGTTCACATTTGTGGTCCCCGTGTGCTGGTTGATCAACATTCCCAAAGCTCCTCGGATCATTGTGGACATTGTTAGACCAGATCTTGGTTTTGAGACAAGTGACAGTTTGGTTGTTTCGTCTACCCTTGGCTCACGTACGGAACCTGGCAGCGAGGGAAATGAGGTGAACTTGCCGCCGTCCAGATACGAGCGCCAGAATACATCAGAATCCGCTTCCTTGGTCTGAACCAAATGTCTGACAAACACATTGAAACTCGTGCGCGTATTTAGCGGAGGTTGGTTCTTGTGTAGATATGCGTCACCAACAAGCTTCATGAGTGTTTTGAGCGACCATCCATCATACAGGGCATGATGTACCGTCCAGACGAACCACCGCGGCCTTTCTGGGGAATCTCCCACGAGAGCGAATCGACAGAGCCGTTCACCTAGGCCCATCGCTTCCTCTTTGTCTTGTCGCAAGTATTCGTCAAGATCATCGACATGTATCCACTGGATAATGTCCTGGCAGACCACTTGGACGAGTCCCAGTCTGGTATGCTCTACGATTCTCGTGCGGAATATCTCTGCTGACGAATGAATGACATCTTCCCAGGCCGCCTTGAAAGATGCTACATCAACATTATGGGGCAGCTCAAGTACATCCTGAGCGATGTAGTCTCCTGACCTCTTGGCTGTTAACGAAAGAAGCCCCTCTTGTAGACGGGTAGAGGGGTATGCGTCATCGATCTCGGATGGCTTGATGTTGCAAAGGAGAGCTAAGCCATTGCAAACATTTTCAATGCCTTCCTCATCCTGCAGCAGGGAAAAGGGCCCAACCTCGTCTGCAAATTGGTCCATCGCTCTTGAGTGCATGCGGCTTTGAGCAGCAATTGTCGGGTGCTGGAAAATATCCGCTACAGCCATTGATATCCCAGCTTTGCGGGCTGATCCAACTAGTTTCATCGCCTTGATTGAGTCTCCTCCTAGCTGAAAAAAGTTGTCATAAACTCCAATGGCTTTGGGATCCATCTTAAGCACTTCAGACCATGCGCTCTGGAACAACAGTCCCATTTCGGTGGACGGCTGCTGCTTGCTTCCCTTGTCCGTGACGATTTGAGTAATTCGAGTAGCAAGCGCATTACGATCCACCTTTCCATTGTCGTTTGTTGGCATTCTATCCAAGACCTGAATAGTATGGGGGATCATATATGATGGCAGCTTGGTTCGAATGCTTTCGTACAGCCGATCTTGCGTCTGATGAGATTTTAACGGTTGGTTGCTCAGCTCTTGCGGTTGTCTCCCTTCGTGGTCCGTAGGAAACCCGAACAAGACTCTGTTCTCTAAAGGCTTTGGTTCATAACAATGGAATATGGCGTCTAACCCTCCACGTTGCGAATGCTGCCGCGCCCAGCTGATTTCTACTCGGCGTCCTGTCAAATTCGCTAACTCCACTAGATCCATAGTAGAAAGCGCGTGGCTTCGTCCAGATTTTTCACGAGCGGCCAAAAGCCAGTCGTTGTGTTCTACAGTGTTATTGAGAGTTTCATCAAGACAGTCTATGACACATCTCTCAAAAATACTCTTGCTGTGAGGAATATTGCCTACGGCTACAACATCCGACGTTGGTGAGTTTTGCAACATGGCCAACAGAGAATCCCAGGTCAGATTGCCTTTCTCAAAGTCAACCCAGTCATGTGCTTGAACTTCGCGAATGTTTGATACCTGTGCCCCTCGATATTTCGTGTGTATCACAGCAGCATACCGGTAGCAGCTCAGCTCATTGGTCGCCTTCATTCGTTTGGGGATGATCTCGACATGCTCAACGAGGTGGGGCATTTGGCTCGGCAGCGCAGTAAAGAAGCCTGGGTCAACAAGCAACTCTTGCTCGAGCTCTCTCCACTTTTCTATTTGCTGTCGCACCTCATCCTTCGTTGCGTTCTCTCCGAGAAGATATAATGCTTTGGTCGTTAGGAATTCATGAAATAGCGCATATGATCGCATGTCGCCAAAGACAATCGTTTTGACGGTTTTCAGTCCCAGCAAATCCTCAACGGTTTTGGTGAGGTAGTCACGGCTTGGAAAATATTGGGCAACCGAGTTTATGATCACTAGTTCAGGCGAGATGATGGTGTTCAGTCCGCGAATATCTGCCGCAGAACCCTGAAATACTGTCACCTTCTCGGCCAGCTGAGGAACTGTTCGGACTGCCTGGTTGACAAAGTTGATTGCATTCTCAGTTGGCTCAATCCCAACATAGCTTTGCAGCCCCTTGAGCAGATTGAACAGAATCATGCCGGAACCTGTCCCTATCTCAAGAACTTTGCCCGACTCGCCGCCGTTGAGGATGGTGTCAATCGTGTCATCCAACCACTCATTCAACTCCGCCTTGTCGATGTCTCTTCCGTCGTATGCCGAAGTCCATCCGACGAAGTCTCTGCCGAATTGGTCCGGCTGCACATCATCCATTGCAAGATATGTACCGGCATTGAAGAGTTCTTCCCATAGTGCGACATGCTCCACTTCGTTTTTATCATTTGGTGGGTCGACTTGCTTGGGTTCGTCACCGTCAGCCCCGCTAATCGTAACAAAGGCTGCAAGCCGCGCGTCTTCGCTGTCCTTTTGAAGAACGACAACAGCGTCCGTGACATAGTCATGAGCACGGAGAGTCTGCTCTATCTCAGCCAGTTCGATTCGGTAGCCCCTCAATTTAATCTGCTCGTCTATCCGGCCAAGAAACTCCAATTGAGCATCGTGCGGTCGATAGCGAACGTAATCGCCTGTTCTGTAGGCTCTTGTACTCTTCCCATCAATTACCACATCAACGAAGCGGTCAATGTTCCGCTCAGGGTCGGTGTATCCACGGGCCAAACCATCTCCAGACACCACCAACTCTCCGATACAACCGAGGGGCACTAGGTGGAGACGGGAATCCATCACAAAGGCACCCGAATTTGTAAGCGGTCGGCCGATTGGAACTCCATGAGGGTATATACTCGCATCAGAATATTCCCCATCCTTCGGGACCGGGTAATAGGTGCTCGCGCACGTATTTTCTGTGGGACCATACGCATTGATTATTTGGGCCGAAGAGACCTTTTGAGCAGCGATGACATCCTCAATATCTAGACGGTCTGCACCACTGAAGACAAGATCCAACTGTCCAATTACAGAAGGACATTCTGCCAAGTATTGCTTGAATAACGCCGGTGTCAGCATCGCCGCTTGAATATTCTCGCGTAAAAACACTTGGGTAAGAGCTTGGCCATCCAAAACCACCGACTGTTCGATGCAAATAACTGTACCGCCATCCAGTAAAGCAGTGTAAATCTCCCACGTAGAGAGGTCAAAGGCAATGTTCGCCATGTGTGCTACACACGGTGATTTTGGTGGTCGACAAGATTGAGAGCCATGTTTTACCAGTCGTACAACGCCGCGATGTTCAATCATGACACCTTTTGGTTGGCCTGTGGACCCAGATGTGAACATCACATAGGCCAAACTGGTGGCTGATGGTGAAATAGCATTGAATCCAATATTATCTACGCCCTGGTCTTCCAAGGTTTCGACAATATGGACGAATTGATAGTCCCTGTCATCAACCAAAGGAGGCTGAATTCCATGACCCAATAACACAAGCTTGTTGCCAGGGACGGACGACAGGATAGTTTGGATCCGCCCAGCAGGAAGTTTAGTGTCCAATGGTAAATAGGCCATGTTTGCTTTGAGGATTCCCAAAAATGCAACAATTGTTTGGCACGACCGGCTTGCATACACACCAATCAATGTTTCTGCTGCCAACGATCGCTTTCCCAACCAATTGGAAATTTTATCTGACTTGTGGTCCAGTTCGGTATAGGTCAGTTGCTCCAATGAGTCCTTGACCGCCACTTGGTGAGGGCAGGCGGCAACATGTTCCTTGAAAACATCAACGATGCTCGAATCTCGCTGGTAGTGATTCTTTGAAACTTCAATAAGCCCCAGCTGTTGCAAGGTGGACATTCCATTCTCGGTCATTAGTTGTAGGGAAGAAATGGCGGTCTGGGGACATTGGAGACCCTGGCTGAGTACCTCGCTGAAGACTGAGAGCATGGAATCAATAGTCTGTGGCTCATACAAGTCCGTTGCAAAGAATACTTCGCCTCGTATTCCGTCTTTCAGTTGGAAGAAGTGAATCTCGACATCGAATCTGGTGGTCGGCGGCTCAGGTATTTGTTCTACCTCCAATCCCGGCAAAGAAAGCCGTCCCACATCCAACTGGCTGTGAAATGCGAGTGTAATTTGGACTAGTGGGTGTCTAGAGAGGTCTCTGTCTTTTTGAAGCATGGATACAACGCGCTCAAATGGGACATCTTGGTTCGCGAGGGCTGCAGTTGCCGTTGTTTGTACCTGGTGGACAAGGGTTTCAAAGGATTCATCTTCAAGCGGAATACGGATACATTGAAGATTGACAAAAAACCCAATCAGATCTTGAACTTCAGGTCGGGTGCGATTGGCATTGGCGGAACCAATCGTTGCGTCCTTTGACCCAGTAAGCCGGAAGTGGGTTGCTCGAAATGCGGCGAGTAACACCACAAATGCAGTTACTTCCTGCTGTTTACAGAATTGCTTGAGGCTATCGTAGATACCATCCGCAATTCTGAACTCTCTGAACTCAGCTCGTCCGGAAAATGTCGCTGGGCGAGCTTTGTCGATAAAGAGCTCTGCCGGCTGACTCGTCTCCAATTGCTTTGCCCAATAGTCAAGTTGTCTCTGATGCTCGTCCTGGGCCTGCCTCCTTTGCCATATGGAATAATCTTTGTACTGGATTGGCAAAGCATCTAGCTGACTGAGTGGATCCTTGCCGTTCAATGCCGCGTCGTAAAAGCAAGCCAATTCCCGCCGAAGGATATCCGCAGACCAGCCGTCGGCCAAAATATGATGGATAACAATGGATAGCACATGGTCTTGTTCATTCAGCCGAAATAAAACTGTGCGCCATCCCTGTTCGGTCTCCAAATTAAACGGTGTCGTATGCTCTTCCCGTATAGCAGACAATAGGCTGTTCTCGTCATATCCTGGCAGGTCAACCACCTTTAGATCCTTTCCTTGGAAAGGATTGCTAACTTGGAAACTGACACCATCCTTGGATGTGAATGTGGTACGGAGAGATTCATGACGTTCTTCTATCGCCTGAAGAGCGTCTTGAAGCGCATTGAAGTTGAGAGGTCCCTTGAGCCGAACCGCCATTGGCATAAGATACCACGTTAAGCCTGGGTACAGCTGATCTAGAAACCAGAGGCGGGTCTGGGCGAATGACTGTTCAACAGGTCCTGTAGATTGATACTGTGGAATTGCACCCAGAGTGCTGCTATCCACCCCTTTTCGGGCAATGTCGTATAGCCGGGGATTTTGGAACACATCTGCCAATTCAAGCTTCACCCCAAGCTTATGGGCCTCTGCAACAACCCGCATTGCAGTGATTGAGTCACCTCCAAGCTTGAAAAAGCTGTCCTTGCGCCCAATTGTTTCAGGACGGATATTGAGTACGTCAGCCCATATGGACTGGAGCTGCTTCTCTGGTGGGGTTTTCGGCTGCTGCTTTTCGCCCTGGGATACCGTTCTCATCTCAGCAAGAGCTTCAGCTGTAAATGAACCCCCAATTCCGCGCAAATGCTTTCGATCCAGTTTTCCAGTAGCCGATATAGGTAATTGACGCATGGAGAAGAACACATCAGGGACCATGTAGCTCGGCAGATGCGCAGTGAGGCCATCTTCAAGCTCCGCATCAATAGGGAAAATGCTAGCCTGGGCGTTGTCCAAGTCGCCAGCATCGCAAACCTCGACAAATACCGCGATCATGGGGCTGGGCCGTTCCCCTTGCGGCACGATTACTTCAGCTGCGATTTGGGCTGATTCTTGCATACACTTCCTCACGCAGGCTTCGACTTCCCCCAGCTCTACTCTTTGTCCGCGGATCTTGATTTGAGCATCCTTGCGGCCAATGTATGCCAGGCTGCCACTTTCGTTATACTGAACGAGGTCTCCTGTTTTGTACAATCGCCCATGGCGTCCTGGGTGGTCCTGTGTTCCTTGCAAAAGCCAAGTTGGGTTGGAAATAAATGCTGCGTTGGTCTTTTCAGGGTTATTCAGATACCCTAGCCCGACAAGGGGTCCCTCGAGCAACAGTTCGCCAATACAGCCCAAAGGTGCCAGCTTGTCGTGGTTGTCTGGCTCAACAACCCACGTAACATGTCCCACACCTTTTCCCAGTCTAGTGGCTTCATGGGGGCTTGATACAGCTCGACCGAGTGTGGAAAGTGCCGTACACTCGCTAGGTCCGTATCCATTCATGACTTGTGCTTTTCCCCACCATGGTTCAACGTCGCACAGAGACACGGCTTCACCGCCGATGATGACCGTTTTCACCTCTGGGAGATCTTCCGGTACTAGCAGGCGAGCAACGGATGAGGTGAGTATGAGCGTGTTTGCTCCAAATGATTGTATGCTGTCACTTAGATTGTTGAATCGGTCCCAGTCGCTCGGGACACACAAGCAACCACCATTAAGGAGCATCGTCATGACATTAAAGATGGATGCATCAAAAGCATAAGAAAAGAAATCGTACAACCTAGTGTCTTTTCCGAAGCCGCAGGGTTCTGATTGGTGAAAAAGAGCGGACACAATGTTTTGATGAGTTACCATAACACCCTTTGGTATGCCGGTGCTGCCGGAAGTGAATGCAATATAAGCAATCGATGATGGGTCATGACTCTGTTTGTACTGAGGTATCTGGGAATCGTCCTTTTTGACATAGGTCGAGTCAAGGACGACCACTTCTTGGGCCAGTCGCAAACTAAGAGCTTCGTTTGAAGGCGATGAGACAATCAATTGCGCTCCCACTTGGTCGACGATAGACTGTAGTCGCTGCTCGGGAAGCGAGGCATCGAGTAATGTGAATGCACTGCCGGCTTTGAGAATGCCAAACATAGCTACCGCTGTCCACTTGGACTTTTCAAAACACACGGGGATGACTTTGTTGGCGCCGACCCCTCGTTTGTACAAGTCATCAGCCAGCCATGATGATGCCATGTCCAATTCCTTGTACGTCAACTCTCCGTCCCATGCGCATAGTCCTATCGCATCAGGTTGCTCAAGGGCCCTTGCAAAGAACACATCATGGACACATCCCTCCAGTGCTTTCGGCACGTGCTCATTCCACTGCCAAATGGTAGCTATATCATCCGGAGGAAGAATGCATAAATCCCCAACGGTTTGTGTTGGGGTGGCAGCTATCAGCTGTTTTAGGATGGTGCCGAGCTGATTCATCATTCTTTCCATGGTCCAGCCGTCGACTAGTGTGCTGTCAAAGTTTGCGTTCAGCTTGACTCCATCTTCTTGAATGAGACATTCCAGCATTAGAGAGTATGGGCTTGAAGCTAGCTCTGTGCTTGTTGTCTGCCATTTACCGACAATGCTATCTCCTTCAACTTTGTCCTCCTGCGGTTGCACGACCAAAAGCGTTTGGAAGCTGCAAGCATCACGAGCGCTTTGGCTTAGCTTTGCAATCTTCTGTAGCCCTATCTGCTCATGCACCATCATGTCCGCGGCTTGTTGCTGCACACCCTCCAGAAATTGTCCAATGGGCTGATGTTCCTGTATCTGGATGCGTACAGGTACTGTTGCTATAGTTGGTCCGATGAGTGCATCGATGCCTTCCAGAGCAGCGCTTCGCCCAGACAAAAGGGCACCAAAGACTACATCCGCACAGCTCATATGCTGGCTGATGAGTATAGCAAGGGCTGCGCGGATCATTGAAGACATGGTTATGTCCGTCTGCACATTTGGTGCCAGCATCATCTCTAAGCGCCCTTCAAGCTCTAGTTGTCTTCCCGGGGCGCTTTTCGCGGGAAACAAGGGGAATTCGCCATTGGCCAGGTACGATCGCCAATATTCCTCGGCCTCGGTGTCTCTCCCGCGGACACTGTACTGCACAAACTCGTTGAATGTATTCTTCACTTCTATAGCCTCTCCCTGGTAGGCCTGATAGAAGAGTTTCGGGATTAGCTGCAGCGTCCATCCATCATACAAAGCATGGTGCAATGTCAGGACAAACCACTGAGGTTGCGCAACATCGGTGCCCACCAGGGTTAGTCGTGAAAGCCTGTCACCCGGTGCAATTGGTGTGAAGGCATCTTCATGTAGATATTCTTCAATATCATTGGCCCTCTTCCAGTCGACTTCTTGGTCACACACGACTTGAATCAACCCAACGCCGCTGTACTGTACAATCCTGGTGCGAAGGATTGCTACCGACCGCGCCACGACTTCCCATGCAGCCTGAAAAGCATCAATGTCTACATCGCTGGAGATTTCAAGGACAGCCTGGAGCATATAATCACCCGCGCGCTTGGCGGTAAGTGAAAACAGGCCTTCTTGCAGCGGCGTGCATGGGTATGCGTCCTGGATCTGCGTAGCAACCGTGCCGTGACAAAGCGCCGAGATCTCTCGGCGTACATCCCCGGTGTGGGCTTCGCGGCCAATGAGGGAGAATGGCTTCAGGTTACCCACGTTGGATGTGCCACTGTCAGGACTCAACTGGGCCTGTGCAGCAAGAACGGGATGTCTAAAGATGTCTGCAACTGATAGCATGAAACCTGTCTTTCGCGCTGTGGCCACAAGGTTCATTGCCACGAGTGAGTTTCCTCCAAGACGGAAGAAGTTATCATCGATGCCGATCTCCTTTGCCTCAACTCCAAGCACCTTCGCCCACATGTCTCGCAGTCGAATCTCTGTCTCGGTCTGTGGCTGTCGCTTCTCACTTTGCAGCCCACCCAGCTGTGCTTTAGACAGTGTTGATCCCATCTGTCTCAAACGCAGGCGATCAATCTTCCCAGAAACTGACAGTGGAATTTCTTGGAGGTGAAAATACACAGAAGGCAGCATATATATGGGCAACCTTGTCGACAGCATCATGTCAACTTCGGCAGACATTTGTACCACTTCTATGCCTTCGGATATCTCGACAGCATCAGTGAGTGCGCCAGAGGTGTCATTCTCTCTGTTGGTTGTGAGGAATGCCGCTAGAACATTATTCTCAGTCTCGCCACCAAGGTTGATGACATCCACTACCCCCTTGCTAACTGAGGGTATGCAGTCATGTATGTGGAACTCGACTTCGCCGAGCTCTACACGCTGGCCTCTTAACTTAACCTGAGTGTCTTTGCGACCAACAAACTTCAAGCTACCATCTTCACAGTATTGTACAAGATCTCCAGTCTTGTATAGACGTCCATGTCGTCCGTGGTGGCCTCCGCCTCCTTGGACAAGCCATGATGGATCAGTGATGAATGCTTCTGCTGTCTTATCCGGGTCGTTAAGGTAGCCCCGCGACAAGACGGGGCCTTCCAGGAGAAGCTCTCCCACTACACCATGGGCGGCTAGCCTATTGTGATCTTCGACATCCACGATCCAGGTCAGAACGCCTACTCCTTGTCCAAGCCTTGTGGCAGCGGCCGAAGTAACGGCGTCATTATTGATGGTGCTAATAGGTGTGCACTCAGCCGGGCCATATGTGTTGATGATACGGAGCTTTCCCCATAGGTGTTCCAGGTCATTCTCGCTGACTGGTTCTCCTAATAAGATGAGGGTCTGAATATCGGGCAACATCTCTGGCTTGAGTAACCGTGCGACAGATGACGTCAAGTTGACTGTCGTTACTCGCATAGCTGCCATGGTCTCATTCAGTCTCTCCCTTCGCTGCTCCTGTGATGGAATGCACAGGCAGCCTCCAGCTACAAGAGTCGCCATCATATTATGTACGGCCACATCAAAGCTGTAAGACGCAAAATCAAAAACTCTCGACTCCGAGTTAAATCCGAGAGTATCTAACTGGTGGTAAAGGGAACTGCAGAAGCTGGAGTGTGGGATGACGATGCCCTTTGGTTTTCCAGTACTTCCAGACGTAAAGCATACGTACATTGGCGCTTCGGGGTTGGGCTGAAGGTGAGAAATGTCACCTTCTCTCAGCTCCATTTTCCCAAAGCCTGGGCCAACCACGCAAACTTCCGTTTCTAACCCGGAACAGAGTCCCTGGTTCTGGATGGATGTACAGACCACCTTGGGGCAGCACTGTTGGATGGCAGATCTTAATCGTGCTTCTGGCTGCGTCGTGTCCAGCAGGGCAAAGGCTCCTCCTGCCTTCAGCACACCCATAACTGCCACCACAGTCCACATAGACTTTTCGAAACATACTGGGACAATTGTCTCTGGACCTACTCCAAGGCCTGCAAGATGGCAAGCCAAGAGAGTAGAAAGATCGTCCAGCTCGGCATATGTCATGCTGCCATCCCAAGCATCAACAGCTGTCTTATGGGGACGAATCAAGGCTGCATTCTCAATCAATGTGTGAACACAGGCCCTGACCGTCTTTGGCAATTTGGAATTGGGCTTCCATATTGCCTCGAGGTCCTTTCCAGCCAAACATTGGTCTATGTCGGCCGGAGTAGTATCAACAAAATCGTGAGTCATGATTGTACAAATTCGGCTTCGTTCTTTGTGCGTATCAAACGATTTCTATGTGAGGTTTGCTATAATATGGCTCACAAGAGTTTTTCAATAATTTTTATATCCAAAGCTATGTAAGCAACTTGCTTCTTACATTTCCCATTAATGGAAGGAATATTGACAAAAGTACCCCATACCCGAACCGTCATGTCCCTTGTTCCCAAAATTCAATAGTGTCTATGCTGTCTCAAATCCCCGGCAGGCGATTAACTAACTTTTTTGCGGGCTTAACCTCTCATGTCGAATGTAGGACAGATCGTCGATGCATTGTCTGGCCAGCTCGGCTCCATTGTCCCGACCAGTTTACAGTCGCTCGGAAGTCCCCGTTGTTTGGGCATGTCTCAAAACCAGCGGCCAGCGCCGTAGATTCTCTTACATCATCGTGAGACCTACATCACAAACTGATATGGTCATAGGCCAAGAGTCATCCCCATTCTTCGAGGACATGCGCGCTGGATACCTTCTTTGAGAGCTCTAAGGCAACACTCAGGTCACGCGCTTAACCATAACCAATGATACCGTGCGAAATCTTGGATTGCCAATCCTGTCAACATACGTCTAGGCTGTGTGGGGCGCAGTCCTAAATATTTCCATCCGAACACCCCAAGGGACACTTGGGTGCCAAGTATGTACTTGACACAATGGTATAGGACAAACAGGCAATAAACTACATACGGGCCGGATACCCACTCCCCATCTAGCCGCCCCCATTGACGCACGGGTAAGATGATCTACAACGGTCCACTTTATAACGCCAAGACTTGCGAACCAGTCCGCCGTCCATACCAGCGTGATACGATGCGAGCGCTCTGACTTGACGGTCCCCTGAAGAGAAGGGTGCAGCGCCAAGGATGCCCTTCAGCCCTAATAGGTATCAAACTCCTGAGATATGATATATCGAGCACCATGACGTGATAGAAGGCAAATGTAAGACTGAGCATCCATGAGGGGTTTTTCATGGATGACTGTTGGCACTTTGGCGTGGCTAAATTACATGCACCCACTTATCACAGCACTACTGCACAGCTCAGCACATGACGAATATTCTTGACGCCATCCTGACACAACTTTCCTTCTATATCAATGGCTGTTATTATGAATATACCAAAAGCAAGCACCATAAACGAAGCACATCCTCGAGTTCGTTGGCACACTGTCACCATTCCAGCTAGCCAAGGGAAAAGCTAGGGGGGGCACTCGCTACCATGCAGTGCAACGGTGGCCGCCACGGCTGGATCTTCATGCATATGTTTCCGAGGGGACCGATATCCCTGCTTCTACCAGTTAATCGTATAAACTCGCATAATTGACAAGTGTTGCGGAGTCTCGGGGCGATACCTCCACAGTGGCTGATATTCTGGCCAACCATTTGGCCTCCCCGCAAGTTCAACTCGCTCGGCTATCCCGCTAGCCAAATCAATTAGGGTCAATGTGTAGATCACTTTCCTATACCTGTTGGCTGTGCCGAAACGTGGTCCAAATTTGTAAGACAGCCACCAACACACAGGACACGGCCAAAACCTTCCAGCAAACTACAAGTGTCTCTGGGATGAACCTTCCCTGGCAGAAAACAGGTTTTCGATTTTTGATTGGGGTTTCTTCGATTGGTCGCTACACACCATTCGACCGATGCTTTGATGTTGTCTCATACTTTTGAAACAGTCTTGCACTCTGTGAGAAGCTTAGCTTGTTGGCTTGAATCGCCTTCTGCATGGCCAACGGTCACTAATTTGGCCTGGCCATTACCCGTGGGCTATGGCAATCTAATGCTCCGGAAGCACTTGTCCCTTTCTCAAGCGCCGTCTAGTGCTATGTGGCGCGGTGATAGCGTGTAAGCCATGTCTCAAAACTCTCCGCTCTGATTGGTTGCGCGATGAAGATCCCGTGTAGGGTAGCCCATGCCCAAAAAAATTACACATCAATAGTCTCCTCGGCTTTTTTCTTTTGTACTATCAACGTGAGGTGGTTAGCATGTAATAATTAGTAATGCTATTAGAAACGGGACACGTCTTGTTGGCGAGGCGGCCGGACAATTTGCTTACCCTCCGATCTCCGATCAACCCACTTTCTGCGCAGATGATATCCACAACTAGAGATGCGAACACCTCCTGAAATGGACTAGGAGGACATATGTTGGAGACATAGGCGGAGCCGGCAAGTAGTCCACTGCAATTGGCTCATTCATGTCTTCCTACCTTCACCGTCTTTTGCATAGGGAAAAGAGAATACAGACCCGCTATGAGACGGAAATTGTGTGAACATTTCGGAAACACACTGCAACCTGCCATTGGCTTGTTCAGGCGTTGATGACGTGGGATGAGAGCCCGTAAACGCATGGACCCCATTCTCACAGGGCGTTTTTCGGCACGTGTAGCTGCCTAGAATCTGTACTTGGTCATCCGCATCACTAGGCTGTGTCTCAACGCGCTGGCCTCCGGGAATAAGTCGCCGTGTTTTACCATGCGTATTCGGTCCCTTTCCCTGGGAATCTGATTGGGAGGCATGGCATTTGGCATATGGCAATCCTGCTACAAACGCGGCAACTTGGTATCGCGTGACCGTGATAGTCTGCCGATTAGGCTATAGTATCTGGACGGTGCCTGATGTACCCGATGGCTATATTGTCTCAGTCGGGGATTCGGTGCCCGACTCCGCCCGATAGACGCCCCTTAAGGGCCAACGCAATATAACAGCAGGATCCACAAAGCAAAGCCCTCTTCTCTTGTCCAATGATACACCTTTTAGCCCTCTTATCACTTCAATTCCCCCCATTACTGGTTGCCTGTCCTCTATCGCCCCAGGACAAGGGACTTCCTTACGGACTGGCGTGGGAAGTGTATGCATAATCATACCGATATCACTCGCCTTCCTTTTTAATATAGTACACTCTCGGCGTACTCCATTGGATACGATTGTCCATTGAAACTCCTTACTCGATACAGATCCAAGATGCCCTTGACCACGGGTCGCTTGACTCCCTTGACCATTTCCCCTCGAGTCCTTTAGCACGTGGACTCTTCACCACAAATAAATTCGTTACGTTAAAGACCCTTTTACTATACAGGTGGTCCATTTCCAGGAAAAACATGACGTCATCTATAGCGTCCTCATGTGAATCTGAACTTCCAGCGGCCATTAGTTCCCCAAACATTGCGCCTGGTACAGTGCAATCACCGACGAGTTTGAATCGCTTGAATCGAGATGAACCGTCATTCCTGGGACACGGGCGCATAACAAAGGGTGCTGGACCTCCTGGGAGTATATAAATGCAGTCTTGTCTCTGTAATGAACCCGGTCCGAGCCCCATCTTTCCATCTTCAGTCATGAAAAAGACTCTCCCATCAACGGAAATTTCCAAGGGCTCCTTGAATGACGTGTCGTAACAGTCCAGTTCAGTAGGGGTTGGCTCGGCTGATGGGATCTGATATACTCGGAGTACGTCAGAATATATATCAGACCTATCCACGAGCAGAAATCGGTGCATGAACCATGTCAGGAGGCCGTCGTAGTCTTCAGGAGCAAGCCTTTCTAGCTTCCCATCTTTTTTTCTGGAGTCTCCAACAAGAGCTCTAAGGAATATAAGAAGTCTCGAAGCCGACGTTTTATGAGGATCAGCAAAAATGAAGGACCTTGCCACATGCAGCCAGTTCTGTATGGTCGCACGAGAATCGGCTTCATTCTTCCAATTATGAAGCCTTCTCCCAACGTCCTTGACTACTCCCGCTCCTAGGGCACAGGTGAAAATAACGTCTTGGGGATCATGTTTGCGGCTAAAGTGTGAGGATTCAAAAACGTTCCCATACCCCAAATGCTGTGCAACAGCCTTTCCTATGTAAAGCATCTTTTCTGTACCAAAAATGAGCCTGAGTGTTCTCATCAACGATTTTCTTGAGCTTGAGCTTACCATACTCATCCATCTCACCAACATCCGGTGCATTCCATTTCCTTTCCAGGAAACTTTCGTCATTAAACAGCTTTCCCGATATGCTACTCGGAGACCTTGTACCAGATGCCTCAACCATCAGCTCTGTCATCACCAGGTTAGATAAATGATCAAGCGCGTTGCTAACGCATTCTGGTAACGCCGGTCCTGGTACCAAATCGCTGGGAGGCAAACTGCTTCCCCGTAGCCACGGCCGTAGCCGATGAAGCCCCTTGCAGAAAGCCATAAGGTATAAATACATAGAATCACAAAATTCTACGCCCCAAGGGCCAGATGATTTGAACATGCCGTAGTGGTCGAGTCGGCGTTTATCGGCCTCATCGTATGTCGCAGTCCAGTCTATCACCCAGGTTGGAAGATGCTGCCTATTCTTGCGTCCAACATAACCAGATAGAGGAGTAAAATCTCCCAATTCCGCGATAAACTCGACTGTAGCTTTTTTGTAGACCTCCTCGACGGTCAGATTGTAGTCTGGACGCAAACGATCCACCATACTTTGTTCAGCAAGGCCAAGAAGCCCGTAAACCTTGTCTCGGTCGTCTGTTGCTCTTCTTGGCATAAATTCTCTCATCAGATGCAAGAAAGCCTCGGATCCCCCAGATATCCAGGTTTCCCTTGCTTGGTGTAGAGCCAATATTTGGTTTGAGAACCAGGAAACTACCTTGACGTTTTCCCAGCTTGTAAGCTTTTCAAGATGATGAGTCTGCGATGAGTTCATCGCTGCCCGAACGAACATGTCCCAGGGCGCAGAAACCTCGCCAAACCTCACAGTGACCTTGAGAGCAACTACGACCTCTTGAACCACCCATATTCGTTTCCACCACGGAGACAGCATCATGGTTCTGAGTGCTTCAAACAGTTTTGTAAGTTCTGCGTCGGGAATTGATGAGATGAATTTTGCGAGATTATCTAACTCTGAGTTGGAGGCCAGCATTCGAAGCAAACAATAGACACTAAAAGGACCGAATCTCTGCGGCTTTTTTTCGGGGGATCGAGCCTCGTTAAAGAATTTATCTAGAAGTCTATCATCTTGCTCGTCATCCTGAAAATTGATGTCTGGGCTGTTTGGCGGGCGAGCGCGAGTGTAGTGTATGCCCTGCCCTAGAAAAACAATCACCTCTTGGGCGTCGGAATATATGTCCCTCATTAGAGCAACTTGTTCATTGCGTTCACGGATGAGATGTTGATTGATCGCCTTTTCGCCGTTAGCTACTACATGCGATTTGAGGCAAGTATGGGATTGGACAAACCAATGCATCAACCCATATTAAGATTTGTGTTGCTTCTTGGCGAATGTGACGAAGTGCAGTGGCGAGATTGGCGGTGATTAGCCATGGTTGCCCATTAAGCGTAATGGGCTCTTTTGCGGGCGCAGACCCCCAGACATAGGACAAAGCCACATATTTTGCATATGCGCGTTGTCGTGGAACGAACTTGCATTGGATTGGATCGGTCCACTGTCCGGGCAGCAGCTGAATAACGCGGATATCTCCATGGTGGAGCTTTTGGCCATATCCCTCAATGTAGTATGGGTCATTCCCTGGATCGATGTTTGGAGGGCTGGAAACGGAGGCCATGATAAAAATGAACGCGACGGGAATAACGACTGGTCTTGCTTGGCAGGTCGAATATCCACAGCCGACTACCCTTCATGCGTGCTGCAGGGCGCTACGTTCTTGATTTGCGTAAGGGGCATTCGAAATCCCCGCAGACAACGGAGCGGCACAAATTAAACGCGCCATGAGAGAGCCCAGCCACGGCGTCAGCACGATTGTCTCTCAGCTTGAGGCTGAGTGCTGCACAAGGCGTGATGGGATTGGATGCAATTGCACAGCCCCACCAGAGTCTCTCATGGCTGTCTCAAGTCTGCTTTCGGGATGGTTCGCCACTTGCCTCAGCGCAACGTATTTCCGTTTTGGCTTAATTGATTCGGAAGATTTCGAGCACCTTGAACCCAATGTCAGGACAGTGAAGCGCACACTCAGGAGTCATATGACTCAGCCAGTGAGTCAACAATTGTTCTCATGCCTACCGATCATCTTTATGTGCCGTAAGCTTGCCCGGCAAGAGTACAGAACAGACTAACAAGGTGCGTAGAATTTTCGAATTACTGATTGAACACAGAAAGCATTTCAATATAAACAATATGAACAGCCATTCAATGTTAAAATGTAATATGCACCGCAAGATGCGCGAAGCAACTTGACAATTGACTCAAATCAAAAACAGATCATTTGGTAACCATGAATACACTGCACGTTTAATTTTATACTGATATAATTCTTAATCAATAGTCTTTTCTTGCCAAGTACTGTTTCAAAAGATGCTGACTTTGGCAGCCTTTGTCTCAGGACGATCTGCTCCTCATTAGTGGCGGCGCAACCATTAGCTCCCGAATCTTACCGGCCAATGCCTTAGGCATTTCACCTAGGTCGTCATCTGACGCTTCGCGAGCCGTGATATAAAGACTGAGACCGGCCAAACTTACAACAACATGCCGCGATTCATTTTATCCCATCACCTCCTATTCTATACAACGACTTTGCAGTTATGATGTCGGCCGGATTATCCCAACTTTCCAGAATTTCTGCAAGACCTCTGGTTGCTCAGGCTAAGGGCCAGCATAGGGCAATTCCGAGCATCTCCAGCACCACCTTTTCAAGACAATTCTCTCGTCTCAGTCGCACATCACCGGCTGCAGAAATTGTCAAGAGTCTTAACAAGGATGGTTGCGTCGTGATTGAATCCATGCTCACGCCTTCGCAAGTCTCTCGCCTCAACAAAGACTTTGACGGTGCCATTGCAGATATTCCAGCCGGTAGACCAGCCAACCCCAACACACCACCTCTGGCTGGAGGAGTCGACCCAGAAGTATTTGGCAAAAATACTAAGCGCCTATCAAACCTGGTGAACTCTAGCGCGGCGTTCCGGGAGGAAGTCATCGACAATGAAAGCCTGCACAATGTTTCTGCGGAAATATTCAAGGAGACGGGCGACTATTGGCTCAGCACGGCACAGATGATCGAGATTGGGCCAGGAAGCAAGGCCCAGCCTCTCCATCCCGATGCCGCGGGGTGGTGGGGATTCTGGAGCATGGGCGACAAATGGACGCCGGAGTTCTCGGTGAATTTCTTGATTGCGACTACGGATACCACAAAAACGAATGGTGCCACCGGGGTGGTTCGTGACAGTCACAAGATCAAGTACTCGGAGGCTTTTGGCGATGAGACTCTCAGTTTCTGGCAGTTTCCGGACGAGAAGGTTGAGCAAATTGAATTGAAGGCCGGGGATTGTCTTCTGTTAGGAGGAAGGATTGTCCACAGGGGGGAGGCCAACAGGACTGATGACGAGTTCAGAAGACTGCTAAGCTGCACTGTCATCAGCTCAGCGCTTACACCAGAAGAGGCTCATCCGCTGTTGCTGAAGGAGGAGCGGGCAAGACAGCTATCGGAAAGGGCCAAGAAGTTTCTAGGCTTCCGTGAGCTTTCAACGATTGTTGGCCCTGATGTATGGCAGCATCATCAACTGGGCGGCTTGAAGGCAGCACTGGGCTTCTAGCTATGCTCTGTTAACTGTATTATTGATGTTTTATAACCCCACTTAGTTTTAGAAGCTGACACGTGAAAAAGAATAAACCTACGCCACTCTGAGCAGGCAATATACACCCAGAAGAACATGCCCAATGCCAATTCTTTTTTTAATCTAATTAAGCATATTGAGACGCGTCATAACTTTTTCATGTCCCACACCTCACTTCCGGAAGTGTCTATTTCTATCCTATCCCAGAATTAAATCGACATCTGAAAGCTCATGACGCTCCCATGTATTCTTCTCCACATACCCAACGCCCCTTCTATACGCTACGCCATCTTCCCATTCTATCCAGAGCACGCCATAACGTTCACCATAAGTTGTTAAGCCGGTCTTTTCGTCTGAATTCGGCCACATGCGTCGACAGATTGCTACCAATTCGATCATGCGTTTAGGTTCGTAGATCTTGGGGAACTGTGAAGCTTCCTCATCGCTTGGGAGCTGGAGGTAGCCGCAAGCAACATCAGAGCTATCTAGAAGTTTTAAGTGGCAGTCAAGAACAATATCAGACGTCAGCCATGGACCTTCAACTTCACGGGAAGAAGAGGAGGTGGCACGAAACCAACCCCGCTTTGTGTGGCATGACACAAATTGATCTTGCTTGACGTTGATAGTTCCATTGGTTTGCGTGCCTGCAAAAATAGGGAACGGACGCCAGTAGTATTCCTCAGGAAAGTCGGCGTGCTTATAAACATACTCCCCTGTGACTCCCCATGGAATGATTGGAGGTTTATCTGATTCCAGGTGCGTTGATTGGTCAAACTTCTCCTTTATCCATTCTCCAGGAATGGACTCCGCAAGGTGTTCGCGTGAATGGTGTTCCAGCCAAGACGAATCAACTTTTTGCTTTATTTCAGAGTTTGGGGTGTCATGGCTGAACCACTGCGCAATAGGCATCGTTATCCATCTAGGGTTAGATTCCATGTGACCGCAGAATCGATCCGGTGCATTTGATACACGAAAGTCCTCCTCGTTGTCTAGAAACCTCAAGTAATTTCCCTTCCATCCAATCCAAGACCAGGAGGGCAACTTGGAGTCTGGAAGCAGAGAGTGAGAACGGGGAGAACGCTTCCTTCGTTCGACGCCTTGACTTCTCATGCCATTTACGGTGCCCTTTTCAAGGCGACAACCCCACAACAAAGCTGCTTCGAAACAGACTTTTGGTAATCCGAATAAAAGGCCCCCCTTGAAAGAAGGGCTGACGACTCTTAAAAGACCAGCTATTCCTGGAAGGGCATCTTCGGGGTATGTAAATTCCAGATCGTTGTACTGCTGTACTATGTCGCTTAGCTCTTCAAGATCCGGTTTGCAGAACAAGCTTTATTCCCGATTTCCTAGTGTCTCGCATTGCCCCTTTCATTGCGTAGAATCTCTAGAAAAGCTATAGAAGAGACATTTTGTCGTTTGGGGGCTCGCAATCACTGTGGGTATGGCTTCTCTTGAATGAGATGTGCCCTTGCCTCCAACAAATCAACCGTTCAACAACCGGTACATCGATGGTATACATGTGGTCCAGCTAGCCGCTGCAATACGCTGTCTTTGGACTTCAGCGGCACATCGGCACGACTTGAATATGCGAAGATCTCCAGATGCCGGTGGGGCGATCTCGGCGATTGCCTCATCAGGTCCTCGGCAGTTGCCGTATTCGTATCCCACTGGCTTAATATCTCACGAGATGCTCCAATACCCTAAAAATAATTGATTACACAGAGTAGCACTAAACATCAGGGCCTCGGCTGACTATTGGCTTTGCGGGTATCAGGCCTAACATTCTAAGTTCAGGTCAGTTACAAAATTAAACATCAGAGCATCCAGTAGCCAACTAAATATAGAGACTGATTTGATCCAATTTTATCTCTCGTCGTTCATCCATCACAAACCCATTGTTTACGGCATCAATGGCAGGATCACAAAGGATGAAACTCTAAGGTACGTGGACGAATGATCAATCATTTTATAACCTACAATCATGCCATTATAGGGCACCTGTCACACGGTTTGCTAACCTATTATGACAATCCTTTCCTATGCCCGTGATAATGCAAGCCCCTCTGATATGCATCAGCCGACCAAAACAAAACTCAAATGAAACGTAAGCAAGCATTGCCCCTTTCTATATGCAATGCACTTATTGAGCGTGGGAGCATTTTAAATAACGCGGATTCATTCTTCGAGTGCTCTTCTGTCGCCCAGCTTCCTATCGCATCCTCTCACCGCAAGCATGTCCGCCAAAATGATTCTGACAACCTTCACTTTTGCCATTTGCCTTCTGGGTCTTCCCAGCCAGGCTATTGCTCGTCCTTTAAAGTAAGTACCACCCAGTTCCGATATCGAACAAATCATTCGAGTACTGAATTCCATGACTAACCATGGTAGCTCCGCTCGCAATGTAGATTCCGAGTTGCGTGACTCTATCATCCTTCCCCGATCAAATGAAGGTACCTAGTTCCAAAACCACTGTGAGCAATAGCAGCAGAGCAAATCACTAATTCTTTCAGATGGTATCGCAATCGTTGCTCGTTCTCCGACACAGAATCCGGATGCGTCCAAAAAGGAACGAAGAGATGACACCGTGACGATAGAGTGCTCTTATTGCGAGGAATAATAGGTCTTGCGCGCCTTGTATGGGTTCTCTATATTTTTTATGGCACTTCCTTCTTGCTGTTGAGTCCGAATTTGCATCTAGATACTCTAGTTTTTTGGAGACATAAATATAGAAGCCCCGTTTGCCGGCACTTGAACAATGCAGGGATATCCGCGTAATCAGCTTTCACGAAAATCTTTGACATGGTCAATCTTAGCCTCGGTAATTGCAGTCGGCACCTCAAGTAGGAAAGTGGGGAGTAGCATGAAATAGGCAATTCTGAGAGCAAGGCATGGATTGAGAGATTTTTGGACACCGTGGATAATGTATCTGTAATAAGCATTTGAAGAGTTGGTTCACTTGATTTCATAAAATGCTAGTTTCTTATCCAAGGTTTTCCAGCATTATACCCGACATAGACGACCGTTTTGCGTTGGGACCCCATCCACCTGATCCGTCACATACCATCGATCGCTTCCAACACCTTGCAACGCATAAAAGAGTCCATGAGGATCGACAGAGTCTTTAATCGACAGCAGTCGACTGTACTTCTCGTCGCTGTAAAACGACTGTTTGAATTCCGGTTCCGTCACGTCCGACTCAGATGCATATGTTCCGCTGCCAGGAGATACATCACGCCAAGGCTTCATCCAGTCGTTGGTGAGCCTTTTGCTTTCCCTTGAAATGACATCCCACGAGCTGTCCTCGGCCCAGATGTTTACAGCAATGACAAACATGGCCGCATTTCTCCAGGCAGGGTTGACGGCGTTGTCTGGATAGGGACCTGGCCCACCAGTAATTCCATAACCAATAAGCTGGCCTCCCTTATCGGAGAGACTCTTGATGGCGTCAAAGGTCTTGTTAAAGTTTTCTGGGTAAAGATTCTCCCTGGAATGAATTAGCGATGTAGACTTAATCTAGATGTCGTCATTTCTTACTTGGGGAAGAGTCGCGCAGCAGTCTTTGAATAGGACCTGCCCACGGTTTCTCGCGGAAATCCAGCCTGCCACGCGGGATAAAAGCTATCATGCTCGGAAGCATCAATTTGAGGTTTGATTCCAAGCTTTTCCCAACTCTCGAAAACCGGAGCAGCGAGAGCCTTGAGCTCGGCCAGACTGTATCCGGGAGCAAACCACGGTTTCATAGAGAATGACATTGTGCCATCGTCATTGTGCCAGATTCTCCAATACTCGTAGTTTTGGGCCTCGTTGAATTTGGGGATAAGTTGCCAATAGTTACGAATGGCAGTCCAAAACACTTCTTTGGTTACAGTGTCGCTTGTGGTAAAATTGAAAGTCATAAGAGCGGCCTTGGTTTTGGGGAGCGCCTTGACGACATACGACGTGACAACGCCAAATGTGCTGCCACCACCGCCACTAAGAGCCCAAAAGATGTCTTTATTCTCCTCCTCATTAGCCGTGATGAATCGGCCATCAGCAGTGATGACATTGATGCTCAAGATCTAGTACTTCAGTCAGCAGAATGCACGAATAACGCCGTGGATGGAACATGCCTGATCAGCGCCCAGCCCATGCACCGGCGTCATTGGAGAGTGGCCACCGCCTGCAAGGTAACCACCGGCGAATCCAACGCTAAGGCCCTCGCCACCAACAACAGTGACGCCATACTTCTCGGCAGCCTGGTAAGCCTCGTTGACGATAACACCCGCCCCGACCTTGATGGCTGGGCCAGTGTACGACTTGGACTTGTAGGAACTGAAGAATTTGATGTCCTTGAACCGGTGTGTCCAAATAGACAGTGCACCTGCGCCCACGGATCGACCATTGAAGTCGTGGCCTGTATTCCTGATGACCAGACGTAAGTTCTGGTTTCGTGCAAAGTTAATCGCCAATTGGATGTCTGCGGCTTTGTGTGCCTCGACGACATAGGATGGGAAGCCACCCAGGGTGCACTTGTTGTCAAAGTCGTATGTAGGTCTACACGTCAGACCCTGATACAATGGAGACATCACAGAAGAAGGGTCGGCCATGCTGCAGAAAATATTAGCAAATCATCATCCAAGTTCTGAGTTTCTTAACGCACTGCAGAGATGAATTAGTCCACTGATCCTTGATTTCCTGGCAGAGGGACTCATTATTAGTGCCAAGATTATCGAAGCAAGGCGCGCCGATGGGAACTGTTTGGATCAGATTGCCTCCCATCACAAGGTCCAATACATTCCAGATGGCTTTATCAGGCCAAGACTTGTCGCCAGGAAATGTTCTGCACTTCGTCTTATTACTTGCTGACCCCTTGTTGCTCGCCTCGGAGCCATCAAACTGCAACACGGTGTTATTGGACAGTTGCAGCTTGGCCAATTGCGCCAACGATGCATCCGTCAACTGAGCCGCTTCATCATCAAACAAGTCTCCGGATACATTTGTAGACACGTCAGGCACATTGCCATGGTTAGCCTCTGGACAACGAGCATCAGCCATCTCATCGATAAGTGTGAACATGATTCCAATTTACGCACCCACTGTCTTGCCGTTGACGTTGATGGTTTGTGCAAATGCCGCAGAGGAAACCCAGAGGGCTCCAAGCGCTCTTGTTGCCAGACTTCGCCGGACCCGCATTGGAATCTTCTACTCGTTCGAGATTGGATAAGGATACTGACGATGCAAAGAACCATATGAGCAGCACAGCGTCAATTATAAACCACCAGTGGCATCTATGGGTGGGGTCACCTTCCCCACCGCCTTGTCTCTATCTTCAGCTGTAGGATTTGAACTGCGGGCTAAACGAGCAAGACTCGGGTATGCCCCGGAAGATGTACTCATTGGATCTAGATCAGCGCTGCGTATTGCCTGATCCATGATAAGATCGGAGCGTCTCCGGTATTCATCTCCAGTAGGGACATGACACCGCGGTTTTACTTGCTGCACAATGCACTGGCAGTCACCGCTGATTGGTGGGAAGTTAGTGATGGATCTCTGCCAAGGCTCAAAGCGAGAAGATCGGCATGCGCTAGCTTGGACTCGCAGAGAGCTGAGAGAAAATCACGCTGAAGGACGGTCAAGCGATTAACGACTTTGTAGTTTACCTTAATTGTAGTTAGTTAAACCCTCTACTCCGTGGGTACCGAATTTTGAACGAACTGCCCCATTTCCCCCGTCCTGTGAAAAGTAAACCAGTAGTGTTGAACATATACGTGAACGATTAGCTGCCACTTGACAACGATGTTGACATCACCTAAGGGGTTAACTTTCTGAGCCAACCATAGCCAGCCAACCATAGCCAGTCTTTCCTTTCATCAATAAAATTAATCAACAAAGCCTCATTGTTTAGTTACTTTTCATGCGTGCATCTCTATCGTTCATGGACGCTTGTGTGAGCCTACCCTGCAGCTTCACTTCGTTGTAGGATATTTCATCACTCAAGTTTGGAGACTGGGGGTGTAGAATATGTAAGATTTAAGTGTTTCACTTCTCCTCAGAATGATTCGTTTGTTAAAAATAAATAATGTGCTATTGTCAAGTCAAATGTTTTATGTCCATCTCAAACACTTCAGTTCAAAGTTCATTCTGTCAATTCTTAAATCCGCTGAGATACAGATTTATTCCTCGTGGCATTGTGATCGATTGAGTTGTGAAATTTAATGACGTAAGTGGCTGGACTGAGGCATCAGCCACATTTCGAATGAGGCGAGTAAAGATGAAGGGCGATGGTTGGTTGGAGAGTGATTACATAACCCATGTACTGCTCAGCCCCGAGTGTAAGCCACAGTGCTTGAGCAGAAAACCTTTCTTATATAAGCAGAAGCGAACCAAGGAGCATGAGCACTTGGATTATGACCAAGGGGCCTAGAAGAAAGGCTCCTGAATATATCGCAGATTTAACGGAATACGTTATGATATATTTGATCCAAACGCCATATTGAAGCAAAAAGAAGCGTTGAATTTTTAAATTTGGATGGTGGATGAAGCTGATACTTTTGCATAATTCCAATAGATTGGCAATTTGAATCATGGATGATCGATCACGGCATTATTTTTGTTCCGTCATAAAAATCCCTTCAATATCCTGACGTACCAGTCTTTCCATCTCTTGAATTCCTCATGAAGGATAGAGGCTCCGTATACTCTTTCCTCCGCTTCAAGCGTCGTGGCCAAGGCGTCGACGGGCGTTCTCATTCGCTAGTGTTTCGAGAGAACTCATGATGGCTTGCTGGACCATAAATCTCTCAGCTGCTGGCATAAGCTCAGCACCCATAATGGCACCGTCGATGAATGTATTGCCACCTCCGTAGCCGATCGGGATAGCGTTTGTTATATCTGCTTGGGCCACGTGAGAGGCGGCTTCTCCAGGATGGAAGAGTGCTGCTTGCACCTGATCGACTTGCGTTTCCATGCCATGCAAGAAGCCGTGGCCAAACATGTCGGGGTTCTGCAACCCTTCGCTTGCAGTTGTCTCGATGCCGTGATTAACCGCTGGTGTGACACCGTGCATAGCGGCCTCCTGCAATCCCATGGATGCAATATCGCTAAGCCCGACTGAAACACCGAAGCCGATCCCAGCCGTGAGAACATTTATGACGACCGGGATGACGGCGTCGCGCAGCTGGCATTCGTACGGGGTTATGCTGTACTTTTTGATAATGTCTGTGATGGCATCATGCTTGGAACACGCAATCCAGAGCTGGCGGATCCCAATCACGGAGGATATGGATGACATGCCCATGGTGGGGAGTGCCAGGATGACGCCCATCCCTATCTTTGTGCTGTAGCCCCATATTTGGCGAGTCTTCATCACTTCGCGCTCACGGATCTCATGGATATTCTTTGATGAGACAAAAGACTCCAGCTTGGCTATGTAAGCAGGCCTGTCAAAGTGGAGCATATCTTTGATTGCCATTCTTTATATAATAGAATAAAACTAGCTTCGGGGAGAGGAGGGATGTGGCGATGATTGGGATTCTTATAGCACACTCGTTTCCATGGTCTCTACTTTCAGCCTTACGGCCCCCGCTGCCGTGAAGCTCTCTCTAGCGGCTGTGAGCTGAACATGCCAGTGAATTGGTCTTGTCATTTATGGTCTAGGTATCTTGGAGCTCAAGCGCCACGAAGATACTGTCCGAGCCCAATCTAGGATCTGGCCAATAAGCAGTCTCCATTCTGGTGAGCAAGGGCCTATAATTGTGCTATTATGCTTCAGACTCGAGGGATATTTTTTGTTTAGCTTCAAGCTTGACAGATCAATATATTCCAAATCGCATTGATTTTTCAGAATGAAGTTCCTTGACCCGATTTCCACAACGGATGATCCCGTGGAGTGGGGACAAGGCCGCCTTGGCGTAGCTCCGGGGAGTTAAGCTTTCAGCAGCTATGTCGCTTGGTTGGAAACTAACAGCAAAAGGCGTTTTTGTCCTGTTTAGCGCGCATGGGTAGATGTCATGGGACTATGCAAGACTATCAATTCAGTAATTCTACTATGTTGGTGACGAAACTATGATGCTCGCTTCCACCAAAATCACGCTTCTCCGCGCTTTCATGTCATTCTCATCGAGTCATATACAACTCCGGTCTCACTGTACCAAGAAAGAATCCTTTAACGCTATTGCATTGAATTCTAAGCATAAAACACCCATGATATCGCGTATTCAAGACTCCATACCGCCAGACAACCATATAAAAAGACTCCACAACCTGCTTTCTAAAATTACAAGAACCAATCATTCAAAAACATCATCGAGGGCCGGCAGCTTATCGATCCCGTACCGGCCCTTTGTTGCCCCCAGGGCGGACAAAGATTGCATGACACTATCAATATCCGGTTTGATGTTACTGCTATCTGATTGGAGCTCTTGCTTGTTTTCGCTTTTCGCATGGCACTGGAGAGCTCTGGGGTTAGATGATTGAACACGGCGAGTGTTCGCACACGAGTCATCGACGTCACTAGTTGCACAAACCGGAAAGGAGTCAGTCTCTTCTAAGAGGGCGCGTGAGGTAGTTTCGGCTGAGCCGGGGTCCCTCACATGCTTGTTACTGGAGGGTGGGTTTGGCTGTGCGCCCTGAAAGGCGCGGCGGCGTTGGATGTCTTCCTCGGTGTACGTGTATAAGGCGTCAAGGGATGTCATGGCCGAAGGATCTTTCAGGAATTTGGCTACTTGGATACCGGCAGAGATGATCTGGAGGACGTTTCGGTCATCTCTGAGGAAGCGATTCCCCTTCAGCAACCGCGGCGCCTCTAGCGAGTTCTCTAAAATGGCGCCAAGCTGTGAGGTACACCCATCGTGAATAATTCGTGGAGGGATGCGTCTGTGTAATACCAGTGTCTTCAGCAAGTCGATCCATTCCCTCCATTCTCTATCCTGAGGCCGCTCGACAGGCTTCATGTTGTCCGTTAGTGGAATCGGCAATCGGTGCCTGGCAACAAAGTCGTACGCGCACGTCGCAAGTCGATCGTAGAGTCGGGCGAAGACGAGGTTCTGTTCCTCCAAAGATAGACTCGTTGGTAGGCGAGGAAGTGGTTGCTCATACTTTGAAAGAAATTCAGGGGGCGGGCACTCCAAGAATTGGAGCGCACCATCAAATTCGTCCTTTTTCTTGGTGGCCGGTGCCTTGGGGCGCCGAGTCCCAGCGGAACCATGACCTGGCGAGTTCCCTGTCGGTGTTCCTGTGAGCTCGTTTCTTTCCTTGGTGGTCGGCTTCTGGGAGCCCTGAGATGCAGCGGAACCGGGGTTTGGTGAGTTGCCTTTTGGTGGGCTCATTGGCTTCTCCTGTGGCGGGCGGTACGATTCCTCTCTGGTGGCTGTGCGAGTCCCAGGGGGGCCACGAATCGGCAAAGACAATGGCGATGCAAGTGTGTGCCCCTTGGGTGGCGGTCCAGAGGTGGCGGGCTCGTTTCGTTCTTTGGCGGCCGGTCCCTGGGAGCTCTGAGTACCCGAATTCCCTGTTGTTGCAGCTGTGAGTTTGTTTCTACCATCGGCCAGGGGCCGGTTGGATCCCTGAGTCGCAGCAGCAGCACGATTAGGGTTTTCCGGTGTCCAGCGCAATACCGAACTATCAAACTCGTTCCCACCCATCAAGTCCCTGAGGCTATGGCTCATTTTGACGACGTTCTTCCTTGTCCTATCGTTTCCAGGCGGGCAGGATGCACAGCGGTCGGTGCTGCCAGAGGAGGACGAGCTTGATGAAGTTGGGCTCGCAGGTATGGATTTGATATTCTCCCAAGAGATGCCTGCCGGATCTGTATGTTCATCAACGGCGTTGTGCGTGGCGGGGTCTGTGTCGTCGTATTGGTCGAGTGGGTGTCCGAAAGGCCCCATATCCCACTCGCCAGAGGACGGCCGATCATTCGACGCCTGTAAAGCAGGCGACGAGTTGGGGATGGAGCCTGTGCCTGTGTTTGCGGGCAAGCTTGCATCTATGTAGTCGTCCGAGCCGGCGGAGGTAGAGACATTTGCCCTGTGACGGGGCATGGCTGCGTCTTGAAACAGCGTCGGGATTTTTTGGAGGCGTTTAGGCAGGGCCCTCTTGTCGGTATAGAGCAGAGCAGAGTGTGGTCGAGGCTCTATCGCAGCCTCCTTTAACACATGGTGGCTGCATTCCGCACCGGGTTTTTGCTGCCGTGGGAATTGAAAGCGACAATCTTGTCCCGTGGCGTCCAGGTCGATCCAGCGCCTTGGGAGAAGGGCGGTTGCGTTTGCATGTGCGACACGTCGAAAAGTCGTGGCTCGAATCAAGTCAGCTGACTGCAGAGCCCAACGCCGGATCCCTGTCCGGTAATTTCGCCCATGTGTCTCTGGAGATGGGGGCCATTTTTACTCGTCGGCTCCCGGGTTTCCCTTATTGGCCTCTCGATAGCCCACTAGACTACGGCGTACACGTCGTTCTTTGCAGTCTTGGGCGTGCTTTGCCTCTCTTTATATGAAAGGGTCCACAATTGCCTGTTTTACGCGGAGATAATGCTCAGGTGCTGCCGTTTTCTCCACTGATCTAAGGCCGCGTGTCGCACATATCGCGATCAAGTCAGGTTGCGTGCTTGGGCAATAGCGTTTATTTGGTCTATCGAAAACGAAACAAGATAAAAACACTGCCCTTGTAAAATAAACTTAACCCTGAAGAAGCGCAAGGTAGCAACTGCAACACCCAAGTAGACAAGCCAAGCATACGACTGGTAATCAGTCGTAAACAGCGCAGCATACAACAGAGTTGGTCGCCTAGGCAAGGTAGAGTCGAGTGTAATTGAGACTCGAGTGCGAAAGCCCTACCTATTGACGTTTCTTTTTTCGTCGCACAGCCATCACTCTCCCGTAATTTTGCTTCTATTTTCAGGCCTCTCGCTTGCCTCTGCCACGGCCATTCTCGGGGTCTAGAACACTCGATGGGCTGTGGCTTGGTGGTTTAGCAGCCCGAAAGACCTCCACATGGCCAATTAGCATCTCCTGGCTTTGTCAAAACCCTCTTGTCAGAAACAGCCCTAGTGGCTTTGGTCTGATACTAGACGCCGCTAACAAGGCCCAAGCGAAATCGTTTGGTAAAAAAAACATCCTTTGATGTTACGGCGGGCCGATCTACCCTCGCGAAACAAAATCTCGCTGAAATCCCGTCATCGGTTCCTATTTATCGCTGGCATTTCTTAAAATAATCATTTTTAAATGAACCTGTTATTTCCGATTTGCCAGTCTAATTGCTTACTGCAAGGCCAATTAACCTTTACTCCATGCAGACCAGGAGCCTAACATCACATGTCAGATAAGTGCGTAATTAGCGAATTCGATCGCTAACTGCCGATTACAAAGACGCCCGTCAAGGATTGTGCTTCTCCGGCTAGCAAAGTGTTGGGAGCCGATTCAGTGGGCCGCTGCATATCCGCGCAGCAGGCCGAGAAAATCGTCAGACAGTGAATTAGGGGGGAAATTAGAATAAAACAGAATGGAAGATCATAGGCAGATTCCTGGTGTTTAAATATTAGACCCATGTTAATACCGATCAAATAGGATAGGTTCCGTTCCCCTTTCAGCGCAAATCGATCTAGCAGACACCCCGGTATCCCTGCTCGCCATTTCGCAACCACCACTCCGACCATATAGCCGGCAGCGTAGCACTCGCCCACAAAGTAGGACAAGCTCTTCATAAGCGGGAGAAGATCATGCGGAACAGCGCGCCTGAGCACGACGCACACGTCGGCGCCAGGTCGGCCGAGATTGAGCCCGATTTTAATTGATCCGCTTGCCGGGAACATGTGCCTTCCACGACGCACAGTGCGTTTCACTCGGTCAATTGATTTGCATCATCCCCGCTCTATTAGTTGCGTCACCCAAGGCCGATTTGGTGTCCACCGCACGAAACAAGTTGCGTGCCGTTCCTGGGCCACTTGCTCTGGGACGATGGCGCTATACCGGTCCTGACCAACCGCCAAGGTCAGGGCCAATTGTGAGACCCCATTTTCAATATTTGGCTGGCCACTTTTTGTGGATCCGCGCAACTATTACTTCGCCATGCTATTTCATTGTTTTTTACGCTCTGCCGATTGTTCCGGCATCAAATTTGCTGTGACTTTTTGTGGCGATTCGACTTTTTTAGGAGGGAAACCTTCCGCGATCAAACTACATTCTTTAATCCTTCAGGTGACATCTACTGGCGGCTTTGCGAAAACGTAATGCCTCACACATGATGCCATCTCGATGAAGTCGAGCCGCAACCGGGGCATCCATGTCAGGATGCATAGGCAGAACGGCTTAATACCTAGTGCAATCCTGCGATTCGTCATCACTCGGGGAAAAACACTCGTGTGTAGGTCTTCTCGTAAGACCTGGTAATCATGCAAATGAACTTCTTCCCTTCGCCCGTATCCTGGCGAGGGAGATCAAGAATGACATGGATGCAGTTCGGCGGCATTTGGCGTTGAAATTTCCTTTGAGACGAAGTAGATCCAGGAAAGGCATCAACCTCGCCAGAGGGAGTCGGTAGTACTGTTGCAATATCTCATACTCGGTGGTAAGAGAACCTTGAGGATAGCAAGGTGAACTCGGTAACGAAACGGTAGCCGAATCCCATCATACGATATTTTCTAGTCGTCAAGAGGTGAACCCATTTCAGGGGGATTTGACGAAATATCGCGTCCTTCTTGAAATTTCAAAGTACTCGTTTATTTAACGACATTTTTACCGAGTCTAATTGACCCCCGGGAAGTCATCATCCGGAAGTGTACTTTTGGCTTGTCGTGATAGACCTTGTTGCTTAACTGTAGATCTTAAGACCTTCGGTAGATTTGCCCTCGGCTAGAACTACCATCGGTTAGAATTACCTTCGCCTGGAACTGCCTTCGGCCACATTTGCTCTGAACATCAACTACATCAAAGTTGACGCACATATAGTTATTAGGGTTCTGTATCAGACCATAGCGGGGGGAAGATTTAATTATCATTTTTCTAATTTTGGAAGTGCTCTTCCAAAGTCATTTTAAATCGCTGTTGGCGTAATCTTCTCTCACATCTAAACCAGATCTGTCATCCAGCTGCGTGACATCACGATGAGAAACTGCTGCTGCATACTCAATCTCGGGAATAAGACACTCAGTTGCCATGTTTCATTTGCAGAAACCGAGATCTGGGATTCAGGAAAAGCTCGTCGCAAAGGTCAATGTACCACAACCGTTAACCTTTGGTAATCCTAGATGCACGTACCAGCAAGTCTCCGAGCGCTTCAGTATTAAGTCTTGCGTATATTCTAAAGGGTATAATAAGTATACCCAAGCTTATTTAATCATCTAGTATAAACATTACTGACTGCTTTGGCCATTGAATCAATTGTTTGAATTCCGCTCTCATTCCCAGCTCTCGTTCTATTGCATCAAGAAGCTGTCTAGCCCATCCTATCGAAAACCAATAGCTTCTCTCGAGTGTAGCGAGGAAGATGGAGTAATAGGCCACGAGGACAAGAGCATGTGGCAAGCGCGTACGAACATCTGCGATGATGCTCTTGTCTATGCTGAAGACCCAACTCAGCACCACGCCAGCTTCGGCATTAATCCCAGTTTGGGCCATAAAAGAAGCTGCGCTTTGGAGCATATCTAGAGCCTCGATATAATGACCTACACTGCTTGAAGGCGCCTTAGTCGTCAGAAATTCACGAACCTCAGAAATCGCAGCCCAAGTGTCCAGCGGGAACATTGTATGTCACAGCTACGGGTGCCACAGGCTGCATTGGAGCTCTTGATGTGTCTATTGAGAGGGTCTATCTAGGTCTCTTATAGCTGCTGTTACAGCTAGCTAGCTGTTCCGGGCGGCCGAGGGCGGCCGGGCTAAGGTTGAAGCTATTCAAAGCTAGCTACCGTGCACAGATGGTCCGGGCAGCCGGTTTGGGCTAGGTCAGTAGTAGCTAGATAGTCTAACTAGTGCATTGTTCTTATTTTGTATGGCGTTGCGTGGCCGGTTGCGGTCAGCGTTATCCGGCTCCTACCTATAAGACCAGCCACAGCCTCTC